>CM023482.1:142893295-143066535 GCA_013339685.2 Hyalomma asiaticum
CCAGACTGCACCGGCTAAACCCATCGCTGCAACTCGGACCTCCGGCGGGTTTGCACCTACGTGAGGCTTCGCTTCTGTGTCGGTTGTGGTTGGGAGTGGCCTTCACGAACGCTTACTGTGCGCTGATTGGAACGGCTGACAGCCCCGAGTGTGCGGTCTGCGGATGCGAGGAGACTATAGATCACTTGTTGTGCCGCTGCCCACAATTTGAGGAACATAGACTACCTATGACCGAGTCCTTAAAAAGCTCGACGATCGTCCTCTAAGTGAACAGACAATATTGGAATACTGTTATAGCCGACCAACGGCTCAGTAGGCAATGAAAGCGCTTTTGGGCTTTCTGAAAACATCTGGCCTTACCGAGCGCCTGTGACATTATATAGGACTGTCCTGTGGGCATTTCCCCTTCTCTCCTTCTCTTTACTTTGCTTACCCTTTTCCCATCCCTCAGCGTAGGGTAGCAAACCGGACTCCTGACTGGTTAACATCCCTGCCTTCCCTTCCTTATTTCTCTCTCTCTCTCTCTCTTAATTACTGCCTTGTGTAGCTGCCTTTTTCGTGTCCTGCTGGCGGATGCTTTTTTTTTTTTTTTGACAAGAAGTTTCAGTGACGTCAGTCCCTGATTCATATGCTAAAGCTGCCACTTCTTGGCATTTTTCAAACTCTTAGTAATACGACTGAGATTGAGTTAATGAGGCGTTGGCGCTGAAACTGGAGGATAGCCAATATATGCTAAAACGAATTAACCCTGGCAAGTGCTGGTGGTGTGCAATTACATACGGCAGATAACAGTGCCTTTGGCAACGGCCCACATTTTCTGTCAACTGAGCCAAAGAAATCCCAGGACCCAAGTCAAAAGGTGTTTCCTCGACTTAGCGAGACGCTCCGTCAGAATGCCTTCAGGAACGGCGGCCATTTTCTGCTGGCGCATACAAAGAAATCGCAGGTGCTGAGTCATTACAGCTTCAGTGCAGAGCAAGGCATACAGAAGTGAAATACTGCCTTATTTGACCTGCGCAGTATATTGCTTTTTTTTAGGGGCGAAGCTCCTTAAGGCGTTGGCTTGTCTGCCGTAGTTGTCCGTCGTAGCCACTTCGTCTTCATCGAACGCTGACACGCGCTCTTGTCACCAGTTCACGCCGGTTCCTCTTCGTCTACTCCGGCATCACTGAGTTTCGGTTTCGTTTCGTATTACATCACAATACCCCCAGTTTTAAGTAGTTCTTCACAACTTTTCTGGAAGGTAGAAGATGCGAAACGAATACCACAGTGTTCTAGAGAACTCAGTTGTCTGTCCATACAGCACGAAGCATGGCTAAATTAATCCGGAACTCGACACGATTTACGATGAACATCCGGAGCTTCGCCCACTCATCATCATTCACTCCGTGGATATGCGTGGATTTTTTTTTTTTTGTTGTTGTTGTTTCGTTTCCTAACGTCATCTGCAACTGCGTCTGCGCGCACAGCAAAAGCGTACAACCTACACCGCCCAAACATTGGACGAATGTTCTCAGTCTGGTCGTTCAGGAAAACTGAAGTGAGAAGCACTCAGGATGGCAACACAAATGATAACAGCGGAGTTCTTTGTCTTCAGGGTCGGACGTTTCGTTGAAAACTGGTTGATCCATTTAGCAGCAACACATTAATAAGAGAAAATCTGCCGAAGCGAGCGAGTTAGCTGTAGACCTTATCTCGATTTCACATGCAAGCAGCAGCAGCAGTGCCAGTGCAGCGAAAAAGTAAGGGAAAGGGACAAACCTCGAAGAGAAAGGAGGGAGCAAATAGTCTTCATTCTGTCGGTCTGGCAACAGCTCGTTCATCTCGGCCCTGTGCCGAAGAGCAATGGGTTCGCAAAACGATCCGGACATACAGGCGCTGCATGAAGCGAGTTGTTTCTCGCTCTCTCGACGACGGAGGCATCCCAGCGGCCGTCGGCTCGAGTTCTCGATCGAGCGAATAGCTGGGCTCACTTTACGATATGGGCCTTTTATTGCTCGGCGCCCCGCGGTACCGCCGACAAAAATGTGTTCGTGGAAGGGTAAAAAAAAAAAAAAAGAACAATCTGGGAAGTGCGGGAAAGAGCATATGGGTGGAGTTCTCGAGTTTGGCGTGTTCGTGCTTCCCGCAGCTGTGATCGTTCTCTGTCGCTTCTTTTGCCGCATACGGCGCCAAACGCGGCTCACGTGTCCAATAGAAAAGGTGCGCGTGCGAGCTGCTCGCCCGATAACGCAGGAGTGGCACCGTGTGTAGGAAGCGTCGGAAACAACCAGAGCTACGTCCTAGAATATCTCGTTCATTCTTTACCATCACCCGCAGCTCCGTGTGATCAGGGAAGATACAGTCTAGCACACGTGTGTGTGTGTGTGTGTGTGTGTGTGTGTGTGTGTGTGTGTGTGTGTGTGTGTGTGTGTGTGTGTGTGTGTGTGTGTGTGTGTGTGTGTGTGTGTGTGTGTGTGTGTGTGTGTGTGTGTGTGTGTGTGTGTGCGCGTGTGCGTGTGCGTGTGTGTGTGTGTGTGTGTGTGTGCGTGCGTGCGTGTGTGTGTGTGTGTGTGTGTGTGTGAGGGAGAGAGAGATGCACTTCTTTGGTGCACCCGCATTCACAACGGCGAAGTGCCAGCTTTAATCTTGCTATTCTAGGGTCGTTCAGAGCACCGAAGGCTAACGAGGATGTCCGTTTCGATGAGAGCAACAAATACGAACACACCTTTATTAACCACTCACGATTAGTTTTGACAACCTGACTATTTTCCGGGCGCTGTCTATGTGAGGCGTACCCCCAATGGTATTTCCTTTCCTTTCTGCGACTGTCAGTTAATATAACCGCAGGGAATAGTTCACTATGAAGAAAGGGAAGGTGGCAGTGGAAGGACGACGACGTCAATTACCAAAAACCTGCTGTCCGCGTCGTTCGGTTTATGTGGTCCTGTGTGAGGCCCTCTAGCGAAGAATGGTCTAGTGGTAGACACTACTAGTAAGTTATGGTGATCATCAGCTTCTGTAAGTCATCATCTGCAGGACGCCATAAGCTTGCTATACGTGCGTCTATACTGGTGCTTGTTTCAATAGCACATCTTTAATCCTTCAGTTCCCACGAAGTTGCGAAGCGCACATTTTCGATTGAAATACGTGTTGCTATGGAAGCTTTGCATCACGCTGAGAGAGATGTTTTTACGTATATAGTTCATCCTTCAGGGCCGTCTCTTTTATTTTCCTCACTTCATTTCACATAACTACATTTCTTTAACTTTCTTTATCTTTGTTGTTCTTTGTAGGGACACAGACAGAAAGGTCGTTTTGCTCTCCCCAGATGCATATGCCGTTATACGTGCTACTCTTCCACAGCTTAGAAAAATTTTCTAGATTTTTTTCCCCTCTTACTTCTTCTGCCTCAGTGCATTTTTTTTTAGTTACTTCGCATTTCCAGCCTGATATGTTGAAGAATAGTCGGGCGCATTGCTTTTCTTTTTACACATTCTCTTTGACCCTGAGCTATGACTTGTTCTCAGCACGCACATTGTTTGAGAGGCCACTGAGTACGGAAAAAAAATTATCCTTTGTGTTGAAACAATGCATGATGCGAAGCGATTCGGGATCAAGCTTTCGAGTGAAGAGAGGCGCTTTGCGAAATACGATCGAGTCCTTGTCGTGAATAGAGTGGCGTAATGTAACGGCAGCTACAAAAGTATGTTCCATCAAAGTGGGAATGTTATGCGGCTCTTTATGGTGCGTGGAATGCGATACAGCAAGCTTCGGTTGAATTTCTGCTATGAAAAAAAAAGGAACTTTAAAGCGCCGGTACGATATTATGGCAAAAGGCGCCGCTTGTGAAAAACTTGATGCGTTTTCCGGTACTTTCCAAGACAAAGGAAGAAACTGAGAAAGGCAGAAAACGTGGCAAGCTCATGTTCGACAAACCTTGCTTAAAGAAAGAAAAAAAAAAAGAAAGGGGGGGGGGGGGGGGCACGCCCGCATGCTGCATAGATGAAGTCGAAACTGTGTCATGGTCCATGCGTGATGCCACTTGCGCAGATATGTGTCCCACAAGCGTTGTGCGTGAATACTTTTGTTACTTCCTCAAAAGTGCTGGAAGTCCGTGGAGTATGCGTTGGATAACTTCTTTTCATTTGCAGCAATTCTTGATACATTCTAATTATGAGTGTGCGCATTCACAAAAAGAAAAGAAAAAGAGTCGTATTTCTAGCAAGCCAGCATACAGATATATGGTGTTCATGCAAAAATTTTCGTTTGAGAAGCTTCCTAATAAAATGCGTAGGGCACGGTATGTAGTAGAAGGCTCGTTCTTTAAAAAGCACCTGCAACAAGCAAATATTGCCCTTTTCACTTTCACCGCAGCGTTGCCTACTTTCAAGCTCAATACAATGGGCTCAGCAGAATGCCGCCACAATTGACACAACGGAGCGCATAGTGTTCATGCTAGTATAGTAGAACATAATCAGCCTTTGCAACGGCGGCCAGCATTAATTTCACTTAAAGCTTTACCAGCAGAACTGATAACGAAAGCTTCCACGTGACGAGAACACCAGGTCTGAAAAACGACGACGTGCACGATTGACTCGAAGGAACTAACAACGCATATTTTTTCACCCAAGGCCCTGATGATATAGGCCTGGTGCAGGCTTACATAACCAGCATTCCTTGTCCTGCAGTATCTCAGCAGCATACAACTTACATCTTGAAATAGAAAGCAGAGTACCTAAGGCTTAATTATGTGCCTTCTTAATGCAACTGCCACCACATGTGCCTTGGCGCACAAGAGAAGGAACAAGCTGCAGCTTGAAATCCGAGCAATCATTGAAAGTAAGCCAATGCGAAAGTTTCCGCGTGAAGGACCTATCATATTGTCGAAACATAGTCAATATAGTCAAAAAGGTCTTCTTGCTAAAATGTTGACCATGACTTCATGGTGTTCGCTCGCTGTTAAACAAGTGCGGACAAGGCATATATGGTGAATTTGTGTAGTTATAGAGCATGCGTGCAATATGGAGCTGTGTACAAACCTGCATACATGTCTTGACGTGTGTTCATACATTTAACGCGACAGCATTGCATGGCGCACGAAGCGAAGACCGGGCGTACGCCCGGCAACCGATATATACCCGCCCGTAGCAAGACATGGCCAAGGAAAGACGGCACAAATGAAGTCATGAGATGACGTCATCTTAAATTGCCACGTGATATAGAGGTCGAGGTAGGACGCACGTCCATGTACTTGTCACAACCAGAGGCGCCACCGTTTCGCATTAAGTGCAAGTGACAACACTTGCGTGGCTCTGTACCTGCGGCGCCGCACTACGCCAGTTGTCTGACGAACAATGAGGGACTTATCCTGATGGCACTTTCTGACAGAGCTTATATGTCACGTGAACTCAAATAATTAACGTAATTACTTGCCCACTATCAGCACTCGTTAGCCCTGGCTCTTGTTGGCTGTGCGCTCTGGCTTATGCTGGCTAATGTTAGCTATAGACGGCCAAATGATTGCTAATTTCGATTAATGTCGACTATACGCTTTTACAATACCAAAACTGTCTTCATTCAATGTAAAGAAAATGAATTGGTTGTCCCTAACTTCTCGTGTTACCTATACTGATGCAAAATATTGCTTGGGAGGAGTGCGACGAAGTATGCATTGTGTCTGAGAACTACGGCCTGTGATTAGTTGTTTCAACCAAGCGGTGCATTATTTCACTGCGTCAAGCGGGCAGGCTACTGGCAACGGTCGCGCAATGAAAGCGCGCCGTCAGATTAAACATTTCGGGCGTTAAAAACGGAGAAAAATTGTGCCTAGCCGTTCGCACACGTGTACCAGGTGCAGAGGTGCAGTTCGGCAGTGCTGGAAAATCGCTTGAAGATTTTGCGCAACGACGCAGTCCACAGTTAACGACTGCGCTCTCAGTGGAGGGAAGGCAGTGCTTAACAGCAGCTGACACTCAAGAAACTACTGCCACGCATCTCACAGCGCGTGCTCTCTCCTCGTCGGGGTATAATGGGCTCGCCATTATTCAAGCACTCATGTTGCGCATGTGTTCTCCGCGATATCGTACACCGCTCAGTTGTATCGTCCTATATGACTTCTTTTGTTTAACGCTGCATACTTTACGCACGCCACCTTCTTTCATCGAACAAAAAAAAATAAGAAAAACAATGCAGAGCTTAATTTACACCTTTACGGCATTTTCTAGCGCTGCAAACAATGGCGAGCCTCTGGAGCACTTAGGCAAGGGAAACAATGCCTACGCAGCGCTTGTGCGGGCATTGTTGGGTGAAAGAAGACGTCGTTAGGTGGTGCGATGCCGGAATGGGCGACGCGCGAGCAAGCAAGCGCCTCTTTTCAGAGTGCACGCGGTGGCGACCGGGTCTCCATTCAGCGGCGGGGGCCCGTTTTATCGACAGGTACCACCGAAACGTAAGGGTGTGTTGTCGGCGACGCTCGCAGCTCTCAGTCAAGAGCAGAGGCGCGTCCGTGTCTTGGCAAGGCGTTGTCCTTGAGCGGTGTTCTCCAAGGGCGAGGCGTTTTTGTTCTCCCTGCAGTTTCTCGACTCCGCCGCGTCACTTCTCATCAAGGGAAGAGTGCCATCCCCTGCCAGCTCCACCCAGCTTTTCCTTCTTTTTTTTTTTTTCTTTGAGAGCCGTTTTTAACGCTTCGGTGACGACGACGCCCGGGCGTTTGAAAAGGGGCCTAAAAAACAGCGCGTTGTACAGCGGTCAGACGAATAGGATAGTAGCGGATCCTACTATGTATTCGCCAATGAAAAACTTGAAGAAACGGCACAGGCATCTCAGCGTGGGTTATTTGGAAGAGAGAGAGCGATGATGGGCGAAGGCAGGGAGGTTAACCGGAAGGAAAAATCCAGTTTGCTACTCTGCACTGGGCAAGGGGTGAAGGGAGACAGAAAGGGATGGAAGAAAAGAATAAAGGGAGAAAGAGAGAAAGAGAGAGGTCGAATCGCGTACACACACAAGCACGGCAGTGTCAGAGACGGTTCACGAGGCCCGTTGCGCGCAAAAACTTGAGCACAGCCTTCGTGGCTTTCTGCTGCGAGACTCTATCGTTCCGGCATTCCAATATGGTTTGCTCAGACAGCGGTCGGCCATCAAGGCGAGAATATACAGTATCGTTATGCGCTGAAAAATACTGAAGAGGGACGTCGCTGCTACATTGTTTTTCGCTCTTGCAGGGTTGTCTAGACGACATGAACAGTGTTTAAATGCTTGAAGTCACAAATGCTTTCTTTGATCTACGCAGAGCTTTTAGCAGGAAAATATTCGTACACGGTGCGATCATCGCTATCAAATGCCAGCCTGTATTTTTTTTTTCTAAGGGGACTCTCAACTTAAACTCCAAGTTTTTGTAGAAATGCACAGGAACCGCGCAATCCTCCATCACTTCTGTTTTGCGAAAACACAGAAGCTAGGCAGTTACGAGAGTCGGAACTACGGTCATGCTAGCACACAGACTGCTTCATATCTGAACGGCTGGGTCAGCGCATTAGCTCATGGTGCGAGAAACAATTTGCGATGATAACGTAATGAAAGCGATGTTTTTGTACTGCACGTTTGCTGCGTTTTACACAGTGTGTCTGTTGGATACCTCGTACAAGCACCTTCAGCGTGCTCCGCCCTGTGCACCTTGTAGGACACGCGCCGTGTGCTTGTGTAAGATAGCGCAGCGCGTACAAAGGTAAGCAGTCGCCAAGTTGCAAAAAGCAAAGCACCGCAAGGCTAACTATAAAGTGGCAGCGAGCCAGCAACAAGTCGTAACCCAAATGCACCTTGAGCGTCGCACTGATCAAACCTCAAAGAAAAACAGCGACGAACAAACAGGAATGCATCTTGAAGTATGCAAAAAGTGCGATGAAAATCATAAGTTTTCTGTGCGCCAGATTCACGACAGCATAATCCGCGCACGAAATGTAACGGGTGTTTGTGTCGCTTTTTCCAAGACGACGCTCATACCTCCGACATTAATGTTTGCGCGAACATTTCCTTAACGCTCAAGAGAAGCTCCGCTGAACACACATTCCCTCAGCTGCATGGAATCCACTGTAATGTTTGTCAGTTCTGATAACCGCGCTAGTGCTTATTAATTTGATTAGGAGTGCTAAACAGTGCATGTATATGTTTCCAGTTAAAAATCACAATACAGAACTGTCACAGTTTTAACAGCGGAGATATTCGAGGACGAGCCTGTGCCGTGCGTATACGAACCTCGCAGGGCTCTTCATGCGGAAGGAAAACGTGTACCCACTATTGCCCTTAGACAAATGCTATGATAGTAATTATGCGAAAGCCAATAGCGCAATAAAGTGTGGAAAAGGTATATCTCGAAGCCGCGGTTGCATTTCCAATGTGTGAAAAGAAAGAAAGAAAGAAAGAAAGAAAGAAAGAAAGAAAGAAAGAAAGAAAGAAAGAAAGAAAGAAAGAAAGAAAGAAAGAAAGAAAGAAAGAAAGAAAGAAAGAAAGAAGAGAGAGAAGTGCGTGAGTGCATTGTGACAGAGTGGATAATGACATCAATATCTCCACGCTTTTGCATGTTCCGTCACGACTAACGCTTAAAAAAAGATTCGTTGTTCTGACGGTTTTTGACGGTGTGTAATCGGTTTGAATTTTCTTTTTCGTTTTGGTACGTAAGTGCTTAATTACCTAAATCCCGCGTCTGACCTCATTAATGCGTATCTCCCTTGAAAGGAGAGAACTACTTATCACAACGTGGTTATTTGACGTACTACCTAACTTAATTCCGTGCCCTCACATCCTCCCCCCTTCCTCGTCGTGTCGAGTGAAGTTCGGCTGAGCCACTCGCGCGACGCGCGGCTTACGCGCCATACAATTTTAGTCTCCGCTGTGAAAACAATAACCCCGCCGTTTCCAAACTCGCGGGGGAAAAGATAAGCCTCGCTGCGAGCGCTAGCTCGGCCAGAAATTGTAAAGAGCGAGGTTTCGGCGCCTGGCGAGAGTGCGGATGTAGAGGGACAGGGAGCGAACTCGAAAGCGAGCGAGGACGTTCGACGACTCGTGAAGTTTACTTTGCAACAACAACAGACACCGCTGCGACGCCTCTCTCACGTCGCCGAGCATCTCGGCGCACGGCAAATTCGCTCACCCAAAAGCGCCGCAGAGAGGCCCGCGCGGTTCGCCTTTCCGGAATGACTCGGCGATAATGAACCCGCCAGCCTCTTTTCAGCCGATCTCGGGCGTTCGTCAGTAGCGAGTCGCTCGGTTCCCGTCATTCGGATATTTTGCAGGCGCCTCATATACAACGTTTTATACTGCAGAATCGCCCGGGAGCGTGCGGACACTCGAACGCCGTTAATGGAAACTTATTCTAGCATGGATGACTGACTCTTGTGGCTTAAATACCTGTTGCCATAGCGTTCATTACTGCAACAAAACAATGAGACGTTTCGCTTAGGTCGCACAATGAGGCGCTCGGAAAATGAGTGCCGTACGTAGCTTGATTACGAAAGTGCCCGCTTATATTGACCTCGTGACCGTGAGATAGCGGCGCCCCTGGTGGCAGTGCGGTGAAATCGGCTGGTCTGAAACATATTTCGAGTCTCCTGCATTTCGGCTAGAACTCGTGGTGCGTTTTCATTCGATTGATCGCTCTCTGTCTGGCATGGCGCTATCTAATAATGGTATTTCCTTCCAGTCATTATTCCGCATGCTTAATTGTTATCCGGCCATCAAAGAATATGTTTTCAAGGTATGTCCCACAGGACAACTGCCTTCGCTGTCAGTAACACGTTCACCTGACTAATGCCTTGCCGTTAGTCAGTCAAAAAGCAAACTGTCCCGACTTAGCAAACTATAGGTATACGCATCTTTGAGTCCGAAGCATAAGGTGACGCCAAAATGGCCCTAATCTGCATTACAATACTGTATTTCCCCATTCAGTTTCACTTACTAATCCGCTACACATTAAGACCGCTTTCAAGCAAGAATGGTCTCGTAATTTCTACGCGAACCGCTTTAACCCAAACCGCAGAATTCACCGCACACTTTGCTGACATGGGAATATCGCGACACTACTAAAGGTTACGCAGTTTCATCTCGTAAAGGAGCTCTCGTCGATATTGCTCAGATACGCCGGCTGCTCTACGCACCTTTTTTCTCGGTGGACAAATGGAGGTGACACGGCTGCTTTCGCAAGAATGTGCGTAACTAAGCAACGGACGCGTCGGCCTATGTAAGCAACTGCGTTCCTGGAACACTCCGCCTAGGGAACTCCCACACATCCCGCAACAACTTCAGCATGACACATTGCGATACAACCGTTTCCCATTGCAGTACAAGCATTTATCCAAGCTGTGGGGCGCCTGCTGTCGTTGATTGCACCTGGGAATGAATCTAGAACACCAGAAGCCGCCGTATCTTGTGCAATAAATGGACCGAAGCTCGTGAGAGTGGTCTCATCGCCATGAGTGATCGAACGAGGATGCGGCACGTGTTGCATAGGGAAGAGCCCTACGGATCGCAAGCCCACCAGTCTCAGAATGCTTGGTCAACAATTCATAACCATACGCGAAGAGATTGTTTATGAACAGTGTAACAAGCTCGCGCTCGTGAGGCGAGAGCCGGGGCCGAGGTTTAAGTAGGATTGACTGATTCTCAAGAATGATCGCCTAAATGGCAGATAAGCGTGCTGTGTTTGCGGGTCTAGCTGCCTTGACATGGTTAGTTTGAATTTATTTGTGAGTGTAGTCATAAACCTATAAAAACAACCTTGGGATACAGTTTCATTCTGTATTCAACCGCTAAGCGCACGTTTTTCTGCGTGGAGCGTTTCGCTCTCAGCACATAAGTCTGGAAGACTCGTTTCACCTATATATTGCTGAGGAGTGCTGAGAAATATCAGTTTAAAACTTATTGTATTTATTGCGCACGTCAACTTATATATTTACACACCAATAGCGACGATGAAAATACCCCACTGGATGTATGAACATTGCCAACGGGATAGCGATGGATAAGAACAGAGATAAACGAGACGCGTTCTTCGTTTTGTAGGCTTGCTTCGGAGGCGTTGATAGTCGGCGAAATAAACTATAACTAAAACCGCCTTCAGGACGTCCCTATACACTGTTTCGAAAAACTGTCGCCTCCACTATGCGTTATTTTCTTCGATCCTTCAGCTAACCATTCTCGCTGTCAGCTTTACATGATGCTATCGCTTCAAAGTAGCGTCTTCTCGACGTGGAATTCGCTCGAACTTTCTCGTAAGGAACTCTATAACGCTTCCTGTCGGCCTGCAGCCGCCAGCGACGCCTTGCGGCCACGACGAGCGCGGAGGAATGCGCGCGGCTCGCTGCTTCTCGGAAGCGTCCTTTTGTTTCAGCCAATATCGCTCCTCCCAAAGAAACTGGCACGCGCGCTCGACCACCTCATTTTTCCACGTACGACACGTCGACAAGACACAGAGGAAGGGACGGCGCCGCGAAAGGGCTGTCGGAGTCCCCGAGCAAAGAAGTTGGCGGCAACGCGATCCGTGCCTGCAGCAGATAAGGAAGCCGCGTAAAAGAAGGCGTGTAGGGGGGATGCGGTAAATGGGACACTGGTCTCGGGGCCCAGCATGTATAGCCGCCCCTGTTTCTTTACTCTCGGCAACACCCGCCCCTTTTGCTCAGCTCGAAACGTTCGCGTGTCTTCCTCCCAAGGCCCCGGGGTTGTACAGCGGCTGCAGACCGCTCGGCAGCGGAAGATTAATCTCCGTCGTGAGAGAGACGAGCTCCTTTTATGGCCCCCTCATGAGCAGAGTGAGCGACGTCTGTGTGTGTACGCGTGCCCGGAAGCCGGGACGCTGCTTCGATGGCACGACCGAGTTAATACCCGAGCTAGCCTGCCCGCCTGGGCCGCCTGCATGTTCCGACAGGCCTGAAGACGATCCCCGGGAAGATGCCGAAAGTGGGCTGCAGGAAGGAAGCGGGCACCCTTTCCATCCTCGACGGTGTCGAAAGCGCCGTGTGATGATGCAAAGGGTTTGCCATTGTTTGGCTTGCCTACATCGCAGGGCGTCGTCAACTTTTCTTCTTCTGTGGGCCACCAAGAAACACCCACCGCCAGGTGCGGGTAAAGAAAGGGCTTGGGAGAATGACAAGCCCCGAGCGGTGTCTGTCGGCCGGCCGGCCGTAAAGCGCTCTCGCATTGTCGCCAAAAATGTGTCGCGTGTATCACCTTCGCTAAGAGCCACGCCGCCGCCCGCCTGTGCCTTTGTTTACGCTTCCTCGACTGTTCTCGCGATGCGACAAAAGCACCGTCCCACAAGCGACGCAGATAGTTCGCGAACGACGTTTCCCAGCGACGCCGACTTTGTTTGTTCGGCTGTTTTGTTTTCAGGCGTGTTGCTCTGTTGTTGATGTGTTTCCATATAGCGCTTATATTTGTAAGTGTTAGCGATCTTTAACTTGCTGCGCTTTTCTGTTACTTACAGGTGAAGTCTGTAATATGTGACTTGCCCCCCAGCGTTCTACCCTGGGTGAAAAGAGCGCCTTAACTATGCGTCATTTCGTGCGGCATTTGCGATAAGTTGTGAACAAAAGGATGGTATTCCCTTTACGTTTTGAACTTCAAGGACACTCTGGTTATGTGCTGGATTGTCGCAGCCAGTTTTTTTAACAGTTGCGCCTCTTTCACCACGCTTTTACCTTACGTGCATTCAGCTTCGTTGCTGATACGTCCATTATCTGAGAATACTGGTTGAAGATTTGGAATCCCAGACGCGTAAAGGGTTAATAATTGAAGATTACATGTGCATTGTTCCCATACCGGTTTGAAAAAATCTCATCAGAACAATTTACTATCGTTAAAGCACCGCTAGCGTTTTCCTTATCGCCTTAAAATGGTTCAGAATGTTGCTCTTGCTGTTTCTGCCCAGTATCACTCAAACATAAGGTTTGCAATAATCGTTCCTAATAGGAGCCTCGAGGTTTGTTGACGAAATGAACTGCTACCTCCAACAGGCACACATGCAGTTAAAAATAACAAGACAGTTAGTCCATGGGAATTAACCAGTGTCACTATCGTTTGGCGACCCCGTGTCAAGAGAGAGAGAGACAGAGGTAAGGAAAGGCAGGGAGGTTAACCAAACGCGCGTCCGGTTTGCTACCCCGTGTCAAAGTAATGGAATATCTATCGACTTTAAATGCAAGAGTTCATCGCACTAATTTGCCCGTCCACGGCTGTACGAGCAGTTCTTTCCTTTAAATTTGCTGGTATGTCGACCCAACGCCCATACGTTGGGGCGTAACCCTATTTATACTCCGTTCCACATATAGCAGTCAACACCGTTGATGCTAGCGATACTTCTTCCAGTGGATGTGTTCACATCAGGAAATAGTTCGTTCTTGTTTAGCACCCGCAGTATCAAGTCTTTTTTGCTGAGTAAAAAATTAGAAGTTCTTGTTCCTTGGAGGTAAACAGCTTTTATAACTGCTGTGAATATGTTGTTATGCATCTTATAGCGTACTACTATCTTCGTTTTCTTTTCTTCTTCTTTTTTTCTTATGAAGCCCGTCGCGGACCTTGATGCGCGTGCCCTGGCTCTGCTCGTACGAGCACTCACAACGAAGCGAGGTGGCTATGAGACGCGCGGATTTATACATTTTGCTGACCAAACTTCTTGCGTAGCCTACGCAACGTTAACTGCTACGCGAACTACGCCCCGTTTGCCTCATTCACTTATCAGTACATAGCCAGAAATGAAGTAATTAGCGGATTTATCTTTGCCTATGTCTATTATTACTGCTTTAATTTTACGGTTTCATGTGCACCGAGGACAAATATTCTGACGGCAGCTTGACAGAACCAAGTTGTGGACAGCTATTTGCACACCACGCTGTTAGCGTGCGTGATCAGTTATGGGAAAAAGGCTGTTGATTGATTGATTGATTGATTGATTGATTGATTGATTGATTGATTGATTGATTGATTGAGTGAGTGATTGAGTGATTGATTGATTGAGTGAGTGAGTGAGTGAGTGAGTGAGTGAGTGAGTGAGTGAGTGAGTGAGTGAGTGAGTGAGTGAGTGAGTGAGTGAAAATGACCGAAACTAGGAAGTGTTACTAGAGCAGAAGCGTTGGCAAGTTGTCTATTCGCTGGACTCTTCTGAGTGAAACTCGCAATAAAAGTTTGTTACTAGTAACTGCGATAGCTTACATGGCTTCAATGGCTGAGACTTCCAACGTAACCAGTACCAGCAGCAACGCAACAGCGTTTTCTCCGCTGGTGCCCGCATATTCCCACGCAGGAAACAGAAACCTCAAGACCACCAACCACAGCCACAACAACCTCCACTCCAACCACCACCCCTCATCTCCGCTTTCGAAGGCACAGTCTTAGGAGCCGCAATATCTTTTTCTTTCTCTCTTCTATTCTAATTTCCGGTTTTCGGAGTACTCTTCTAGTTGACAGGCAGTGCCGGAAGTCATCGCGTAGCACGCCTGTCGACGGGCGAAGGGTTTCCACTTCTAGGAGCGCGCTGCTTCTTCCTGCGCCTTCGGCGCGGAGAAATCTCAAAAACGCTACGGAGGCTGCGGACCGCACTTGAAAAGCATGTGCGTGCGAAAACGCTGCTGCAAGCAGTGCGAGTCACACGGGAGAATTCAATCTCGCTTCGGCCACGTGGAGTAATTTCCTCTCCCCTCCACAATGACAATGCAGTGGTCGGTCACACTGAATGCTTCAAGCCCGCGCAAGAGAAAGAACCGAATTCTTATCGCTTTTCCGAGTTCGGGTTCGCCTTCCGATGCTTAATCTTGATGACACGTTCCTTTTATGTCATTGGGGACGCGACGACAAGCTCAGGAAGTACGTGTTATTACGGCTGTTCTCTGGCGCACTTCTATTTACCAATCGTACAAAAAAAAAAAAGCAACAAGCCCTCGAGCCATTATGACAGGTGAAGTTATTGAACCAGTAAAAGCCACTCTCTATGCCTTTTTTTTTTAAATGTACGTTGCATGACAGGTTAGCTAGAGAGCGCGAAATTCGGCAGGGAATACGAGTCCTTTGAAGACGTCATTTCGCGGTAACCAGATTATGGAAATAGAACACAAACCAATAATGTTCACGGAAACGTAGCGACAAATCACATAACCTCACAACCCGAATATCTTAATGAATGCCAGCGAATGACAGAAATTTCAAACTCGTCGTAAAATAAATAATCCATTCTGCCCTTACTTTTTACAATGGCAAGACACTGATTAAAAGGGGAAAGCAATAACAGGAACAGCAGAAATGTGACATTCTGGGCAAATTGAAGTCGCAGCTTCTGTACGGAAAACGCTCGACATGAATACCAGTTTTGTGAGCGTTGAAAGCGCCGAACGTTGAAAACATTCGAGTTATGCCGCAGACGTGAAGTCTATTTATATATGCGAAATGTACTCCCTATTCTTTTCCGGCATGCCAATATTCGTACTTATTAGGGTATTAGTCCCACAGAAATTGTAAAGCATAGATAACGCACAAATGTGAGGTTGTATAGCGTATTTGCGAAATAGCATAGTTATGTACAACGGAAGAAATGGGGGCAACCATCTTCGAGGGGTCCTCCAGGTGCCGTCTTGGGTGCTTTACGTACTCGGGCTTCCCCGCAAGCGGATGATGTGCGCAGGAAAGCACGCTTTCAGTTTATGATCGTGCCTACAATATTTCAGAGCTGTCGAGGAGACCAGCCCGCAGGGAGGCCCACATTCAAGGGTGAACAGCACGTTTAATGCAACAAACCATTAAAACAAATCCGAAAAGGCGGTGCTAACTTTTCACCTGGTCGCGAGCTTCATGCGCAATATCGTGGAAATGCCGTGTACTGAATCCGAGCTGTGGTGCTCCGAGGTTGCGTAGTGCCGTGCAAGACGTTACTTATGAGAGAGCATGTGGCAGCGTCATGAAGCAGTATTATCCACCTCTTGAGACAAAATTTATGCTTTCACGGTGTTCCAGCTTTCACGCTGCTAGAAGACAGAACATTACCGTAAATATTCGCCCTCTGCAAGGTTGCATAGGACAGCATGATATACCTCAAGATCTCCGGGGTGGAAATCATACAACAAAAAAGAACATTTTTCGCAAGCCACTGAGGGATTACCGTGTGTTTTCGCGTCGCATAGCAGTGGTAAACCAGCGCGGTGAGCGAGCTTAAAGCAGTGCTCACCGTAAATTAAAAAAAAAACAATTAAGGGGCAGGAAAATGCTAGTTAGAGTTATGCGCGTACACTTAGAAGTACAGCGAGAGAGAAACTTCTGAAAATTTACAGAAAATTAAGCAACTACTTAGCAGTTAGCGAACACGACAGTTTGCGCCCGTGGAACTGAACTTTTGACATCTCTCTTAGGTGTCTGCCCCACATTCCAAAGCTCGAACTGGCCTCCTCTGCCTAGAACGGGGGCTGCCTGCGAAATAGAGAAACCTCGCGATTCTGGAAACGCCATTCCAACTATGAAAAGTTCCGCGTAGGTTGGCTGCGAAGCCGTCAATTTAGGACTCTGCAGACGGCCATTTCGGCTTCCAAGTTTGCCTCTCTCCACGCTTTTTTTTTTGCATTTAATTCCAGCATTTCTGGGTTCGAAGTCGAGGTGCTTCCAACGGGAAATGAAAGCAGCGCAAGATGAAAATTCTTCATTGATGTACGTCGGCATTGGCTGCCACGACAGCGCGCGAACGCTTGCGCGAGTCTTCGCTTTTCGGGATCACCGTCGCGCTTCGTGCCAATAACAAGCCCCCACCCCCTCTCCTTTCTCTTTTCTCTTCCGCTCCCAGAGCCGCTGCTCGACTGGCACACGCAACTGTCTCTGCCGCCCATCTTCATTTCCAGCTGCTGTCGCCGTTATAGCGTGCGGCCGAGAGCTCGAAAAGCGAGATCCGGGCGTTTTTGTATTTTAAAGCGCTCGCTTCCTACGACTGGGCTCCCAAAAATTCTCTGACATTGATGGAGTCATAAGGAACCGCGCGCTTTTGAGTGCTGTCCCCTTTCTGTTCCTGTCTATGATCTCCGCTTCTTTCTTGTCTTGCTTTCCTCTTACATGTTGTCCTCCTGCTTGTGAACATTTATGATCTCGCACCTATGCTCTGTTGAGGGAAGAACGGAACAGCAGAGACAGACAAGAAGAAAACTGTTTGTGTCCAGCATTTTTCACTAGCAGAAACGAAGACACACGGCTGCGAAAACGTATGCGCAGACGCGATGATTAATGCGAGGAAATGTTAATATTTGCTAATCCCAAACAACAGCAAGAGCGCGGCAATATAGCCTTACCATACCAACGTTAGTGGCACCATTTCGTTCATGGGCTTTTTTTTTCTTTCCATTGCTAAAGAAACAGTGCTCCGCTTTAACACACTACATAGTCGCACAGCTAGCTGTACATATAAGAAGATATTTGGTACAACAGTGTTCGACGATAAATCACAGAAGCTAATTTGCAAACGTCGCGAAAGCGTAAACATGCCTATTTCATGAGCGCAACATTTTTCAGAATTCCTATTTAATGAAACCATTAGCGTGCGCGAAAGCAATTTTTTTTTATTCGCTGACTTCACAATAACTTGTTGCATTCTCAGCTCACTGTTAAGCGCCTCTCGCACGAACGCAAGGAACGATCTTCTCAGAAACCTACAGCGCCAAGTGCTTGTATGCTATATCATTAGTTGGGCTATTTGCAATCTCTTCGCTTCTGCTGCTTCTTTTATAACTTGCTAAAGCGGAAGCTTGAGTGAGGTGGTGCACATCTAATAAAGATGAACAGTGCAAGAAACACAACCACAAGATAGGAGACACACAGATACAGCGCTGTATCCGTGTGTCTGCTCTCTTGTGGTTGCCTTTCTTGCGCTGTTCTTTTATGCCGTCCTTTCTTTTTTTTTCCCTGCTTGCCTACTCGTTGTTGTTCATTCCAAACTCTCATTATTCACGCGATGCCTTGTTTGACAGAAAGGACAAAAAGTTGCATCTACCTGCGCATTGCCTCAGCAACCAGTCCGATTGCGAGACAACTGTAGGCTCTCGGGCAATCTGCTCCCTCGACGCTCGCGTCCCGTCGTTCTCCGGGAGTCGAGACAGCATCATCAGCAGGGACTGGGGGGAGGGTCTTCTCACACACTCCCGCGATAAGAAAACGAAGTCGCGGCGGCGGTAACGGGCTCCAGCATAAGGAAAGGCAAACGCAGCCGGTGGCAAGAAAAATGGACCCGGGCGGTGACAAAATACAGCTCTCCCGTACCGAAGCGCGAAAAAAAAGAAGGAATTAGATGCCGGACCCAGGTGCTTGGTGCGTGGTTCGCTATCCATGAGAGCGCGAAGAAACGCCTCGCACCTTTCTTATACGCAGTTCATCCGCGGGGCGCACTTTCTCGGGCCCTGCCTGCTGGACGTGGAGGAGGGGGGAATGAGGTTTAGAACGTTAGGCCTAATGGGCTCGTCGGGCGGAAACCTCGCAGCACGCGTTGCCTTCCTAGTGTGGACCCGTGGCTCGCGTTCCTAGTGCGAAAAGGAGCGCCGACCAACTCCTCCCCTTATCCCTCGGCGTCACGTGCGGATTACTGGGGACTCGTCCCGGAGCCTGCATGTCCGAGAGTAGCGCCTAATCCCCCTCGTGGGGATTTATGGCGTCGCCGGATCCTCGAGGCTGCTGTGGTGACGGCGGCCTGACGGAACGCCCTGTTTTGCTCCGTTTTTTTTTTCCCTCTCTCTCTCTCCCAGGGCGTATTCACGGAGCTGCACCTTGTTTACCGAGCTTGGCTTGCGCGACCTGAGCCGCCGCTTCTCGGGCTACTGCCCCGAGCTGCCTTCGGGTGCCCGTGCCTCGTCCCTGACCTAGCGTCGCGCTGTAATTGGAACGTCGCCCTGATTTACCGGGATAAGACGCAGCCGGGCCGTAATACAAATGCCTCGCCGCCGCCTGTGTGCCTGCTGCTGGCTCCCGTGAATCCCCCGAGAGCACGGGGGAAAAAATGTGCCCGCGGAAGATTAAGGGACTGCCTATGCAGTGTCGTCGACAGGGGTATTAAGCTCCGTTTTATGTAGTCCGTGTCCGTAATTTATTAGGAACGTAAGTGCGTGCACCAATCTTCTCGCGTGGTTGCCCATTTCGATTGGGAATAACATACTGTAATGTTTCATCCGTTGTTTCCCATGGCGAACTTGCGTGCCTGTTTCAAACCGAAGCTTTCTCCATTCAAATAACGAAATATCAAGGTTGGTGCGATCATCGATGTTTCATTTTCCCCTGCTTATACACAGAGCGATCACCCATTGTAAATAGATAACGTTTAGGGAATAGTCATCGGCTGTCGGTTTAGTGCGCGTTGATTTAAGTATCTGTTGTTTTATACCGGTCTCGCATTAAAGAAAACGTATTCAGTAGTCAATCGCAGGAATTTCCTTTTTCGAGTGCGAAATTGTAGTACGCAGTCACAACACTACGGTTATTGCTCTAACACTTTGACTCCAACAGTGATCACAAACAGCCCCGCCACGGTGGTCTAGTGTCTATGGTACTCGGCTGCTGATCCGAGGGTCGCGGGATCGAATCCCGGCTGCGGCGGCTGCATTTCGATGGAGGCGAAATGTTGAGGCCCGTGTGCTGTGCGATGTCAGTGCACGTTAAAGAACCCCAGGTGGTCAAAATTTCCGGAGCCCTCCACTACGGCGTCTCTCATAATCAGAGCTGGTTTTGGGACGTTAAACCCCACATAACAACAAAGTGATCACAAACAGCAGTTACTATCCGCCATTTCTTTCCTTAGATTGGTAGTCATTATCTATTTCACTATCTGTTAGTCACAAGTACCTTACAGATCTCAAGAGAAGCATCGTGTAACGGGAAGGAAATACAAAAGTAAACAATGAATAATACAATAGCCAAACAAAGTTATGTAGACGTCCAAAACGTTACTACAGGTACAGCTCGTGTAAAGTGAGGTGAAGTATAAGCCTTAAGCTACTGCGGTTGATATCTAAAGCGTAACGGTGTATAGTGAAGCAAGATAGGTGTAAGGGCAAGAGATAGTGATCTCAGACGTCCATGATGCAAGGAATAAGACAACTATGCCTCACTAAACATAGTAAGAGCGACGAACAAAGTATCGCATGCGTAGAGTACACACGCACTATGGAAATAGCCCATGTTTCCAGTTTACACTGAGATACCTGCGCACAACACAAGCAAACCCAAAACACCAGTCTGAAGACGAAAGAACGAACGTACCAAACATGGATCGTATTGCAAACAGATATAGATATCCTAGGGGAAACACACAGATATCAGTATCAATGCTTTTATTTATTATTGACTTAGCTACGCATGCAAAGACTTGCTCCACATTAAAGAGAAAGGGTCAAAAATTAGGAGACTTCCAGTACGTAAAATTACATGATTTTACAAAATCCATTTCAATTGACCGATATAATCAAGTGATAACGTCCCTCCGTGGCAGTGGACAATATCACTCATCCAAAATTGTCAAGTGATAGTCAAGTAGCTGCGGTCGCAATCCGACCGAGGTGAAATGCAACAAACTCTTGTGCGTCGTGCCTCCGAAAATGACCGGAAGCCCTCACCTGTGAACTCCATGATCTGGTTATTTTGTCAATAGACATGCATGTGCGTGTTCAACGCGAATTTCAGGAAAACACATATTTAAGTTGAGTTATGTAGTTTTATGCGCCAAATACGCGATATGACTTTGAGTCACACTGGAGTGGTGGACTTGAGATTAAACTTGACCACCTGTGGTTCATTAACGCGCGCTCAAATCAAAGTACACAGACGCTTTTATATTTCTTTTCATCGACATTGCCGCATCAGAGCCGCAAAACCACTGCGGCAGATTTGACACAATAAAAATATTATACAATCCACTGACTCTAAGCACACAGAGAAAATCTAACGCTTTTATTGTCGCAAAACTACGATTCGCAGCCTGCTATCGTCTACGGCAACTAAAGTTTACGGCGCCGGTTCGCTGATGGAGAAAAGCGGAGCAAGGCGAAGGGCCCACCGACCATATAGTCGCAGCACGTAATGGTCTTCGGTGTCCGATCCTGTCCACACCGCGCGAGTCAATCTGTCAGGCTCAGAAAGAAAAATGTGCAGCGGTGGCGACAAGGCGCCAGAAGCAGCTTCAGCAGCACACGGTCGAACGGTGTGCAGCAGTCCATGTGTGCACTGTTAGGTCGCACCAGAGCGAACATAGGCTAGTTTGTGCAATGCCTCGTCTAGTTGCCAAAGATCGTAAATTATAGGCTTCGCGTTTGGAGAACTGCGCTATATTTTACCCCAATCACTCCTTTCACCGGTGTTGCCTCTGGTGGCCCTCTGCAAATTGACTTATCCGCAGCTGCTTCGATATCCCTGACCTCTGTCGGTCATCGGAGAAGTCGGGATCTACCGCTGTTTCTGTTTATTGGGGTTTGACATGCGTGTCTGCGTGAGTATGTATATGTGTATGGATTGATGTGTGTGCCTGCCGCACTTGTATGTATGTATGTATGTATGTATGTATGTATGTATGTATGTATGTATGTATGTATGTATGTATGTATGTATGTATGTATGTATGTATGTATGCGCGTGTGTGTGTGTGCAAGCGCGTGCGCGTTTGTACCTGCTTGTGCGCACTTGCAAGCTCTTACCAACCTACAGATATCTCGGCGTGCCGCGGAGGTGTTGTCGTTCGGCGAGTGCGTGCGTATGTGCGTGCGTGTTTGGACGCGCATGACAAAACAGCTTGCCTGCTGCTATGATTGCCCAGTACTTCCCCATTCCGTTTCCTTCAGAGCAAAGTGTCCCCCGTGATGTTTTCCTCGAACACCATTCTTCGCGTGACACACTGGTATAGAGCGCCAAAGCTTTGTTGATCGTGCACTCTCTTGGCACTTCTTGGCGGCCGCTCCAAGGCTCTCGACCTCCACTGTCGAAGGGCAAAACTGGGCCATGAGAGATCGATGCTTCTTTTGAGACGACTTGCTTGTGAACATAACGGACAGATCAAGCCAGTATCTAAGCAATGAGCAAACAGGACATGGGACCATCCTGGCACCAGCTGCTTCTTCGTGGCTTTTCACTACCGGAATAGCAAAGCGATTAATTATTTATGGGGTCAATATTTTTTTAATTTTCCGGAACTGAACTGCTTCTCTCTAGTTTGCTGATGCATTAAGAGAAGGACACTCTTTATGTACACTTCGAATAATAAAGAGCATGATAGGGGGAAAGAACAACAAACTCGTGGAAAAACAGGGCACTAGAGGGCTCTAAGCACAGTTTCCAAGAATGTTTTCCAACATAGTTTCTCAGTTTTCCGTTTTACCGCAAAAGCAATTTAAGGGAGGGTCTCTCGCAGACTTTCGTTATCAGAGTAAAACTTTCAAGTTCACCCTTTTCGCAGGAATAGATAACATTTTAAAATTTTAACGCCCTTTACTACGCTTCCGCACTGAAGTTCCGGCATTTATCAGGTCAAGCTTTCTTTGTCATCTGTTCTCGATATTGAGGAAAGGTGGCGTAGCACGTGTTAAGACGTGCGCATGTGGCTCGTCACGTCAATGGCTAAGCGGCTAGGTCTCGTGACACCGACATTCAACGTCTCACCCTCTCCGTTGTTCGCGAATCCCAGCTGGCATTATCTCGGTTGTTTAATGCTACGAATGGCGACACCTACGAGAACCTGCCTTAATTTACTTATTTATATATCATATTTTCTCTCTTTTGTATAATCGATGTGGTGCGGCCGTAAATCTACTCATAACCTCTCTAACTACGTGAAATATATTACGGCGAACTCCAACTCGGTGTCTCGAATAGGCTCGTTCCATATTTTCGCGTCATTACAATTAATGTACTCTGTGCCCCGACACGAGGACCTATACCGTACCACGAAATACTATACCATCTTGACCCTTCCCGATTGGTCAGTCATGCCAGTCATGACAGGAGTGGCCAATCAGTGGTTCGGGATTGGTCAGGGGTTGGCCAATTCTACCTGTCAATGCTTTTTGGCGGATCAGGCAGGACTAGCCCAGAATAGTATTCCGTTTTGCGCGGTACGGTATAGCCTGCAAGGTGAGCCAAATAACTACAGCGCAAGCGGAGGCAGGGACACGTCAGTAAGAATACGAACACAGCGCTGGATGAACACGATGCGGTTCTGATGAAAATAGATTCAGTTGTAGGTCAGTGCTGTGATCGTCTTCTTATTTCTGTGTCCCTGTCTCCGCTTGTATTGCAGTTCATTATGCAACTCCCTATAGCCCAAATTTCCATTTTGCTAAGGCGAGCCTACTTTGTGATCTACAAAAGAGCGCTGACATGTTTTTTTAAGACCTGCCTCCTTCACCGTGTCATATCAGCGGCCCTGACGGCCCCGTTCGCCAACTGCAGATCTCCTCTCGTCAACCTTTTTCTCTCTTTCTGTCTGCCTACACAACCTAAGCGATGAAAAAGAGAAGTCATTTCTCAAGACATCAAAAAGCCGCCGTGCAATATGAGTTTTTCGCCTGCAATATTCTTGAGTGCCACGTACCCAGGCACTGAATTTTCTGAAGACTGGTACCTCTACGCCGTGAGACGTAAAAGAGAAAAAAGAAATGGCAAACCGCGGTGACCCGCGCACAGCATACCGATCGAACGCCTCTTTCTCATTTAAATTACCCGGCGACTGAATATACACGAGTGAATTAGAGGTGCGACCGGACTGGCCGGGTTCGTCGCGCCGCAGTTTCGAAACCGAGATATCTCCGCGCTTTCGACGTTTGCTTCCCGGGGAGACTCGAGGTTTCGATTCGCCGCCCAATTTGTGTGACGCATGACCCGCAGGGGCTCCCGAAACGGGCCCCCTAATACCACCTGGATTCCACCTGAGCCTTTTGGGGATTAAGGGTGGCGAGCCGCCCTTCTTCCAACGGCGCTGCTGCCACTCGAATCCCGAAAAAGAACGGTCGCCAGCGGGGGCTACAAATCCCCGGCGCATTGGCCCTCTATTGTCCCGTGAGAATATTGGCTTCACCGTGCGCGTCCGGCTGAACCTTCTCTCCCTACTCCCCCTTTAGGGACGGCTTTCATCCCTACTCTCTCACCCCCCCTTCTCCTCCTTCAAGTACTGTGTCGTGACACTTCGTGCTGTCGGGTCGCTTTGATCGCGGAAGGCAGACGACGCCACGTGTGCGCTCAGACCTGAGATTCTCATATCGATCGCCACGCGCTAGATAGCGCTCGCACAATTTGCCGCTGCTACTCGAGTAGCTCCAACGGGCCTCGCATACATATGAACACGGCATTGTGCTGAAGCGCAGACATCGACAAAGGGAGCTGCGCGGGCGTGCGACGACGCTAAGGCACTTAACTCTTACAACGGCCTCAACGGCATATGAGAAACCTGCCCTAGGTCCAACGTCAGGTTTCTATTGGCTTTCAAAGCAAATTGAAGCAACCGGCCAATCTACAATCGTAACGCTTATATTGGATTCGAGGAGCATTGCAAAGCGAATGTTGCCGATGACGGTCCCGCACGTGTGGCAAGAAAACACTCCACGGTTGATTGTCGATGCATTACGATATGCATAGAAAGAAACAGGCTCTTTTGTACACATTGGAAGCAGGAGACAGAGATGGCTTGCATCGCAGGCTGGCTGAGACACGTCCACTACGCTCGTAGGTCGTTCCTAACTTTTATCCTTTAATTTCCTAAACGCAACAGACCAAGACAGTGTCTAAACAAGAACTTGGAGAAGCAGAGGCTCGCTAAGGAATGTATAGTACTTAAGATTTGAGCGCCAAGAGTTTTGATCAGTTCAAGGGTATGTGCATGTGTTTCAAGCAGATCGCGCAATGCGGCACACTTATTTGTTGATGAAATCTAACAGTACAATACCTGCTGGCATGGCAACGTGCTAGCGCCTTGTCTCCTTATGGAGATGGCAGATATTCACGTTCTGTCAGAAACGTACATTTCTCTTAAAGCTAATCATAACTTGCTTATCTTCCCCTCCCCGGGAAGGAAACTGAACAGGCATAATACGCCCGCTGCTTGCGAGTAAGACAAAAAAAAAGAAAGAAAGCTACTTGCCTTCTCTATGATGAAAACAGAAAATGGGAAGGGATGTCATGTAAATCATGTATCGGGTTACTTGCACATATAGCGCATCAGCATTCATTGCGCATTTGCACTGCCTGAGCTCAATGCGCACATTGCGCCCTTGCCCGGCCGTAAGAAACTTAGCAAACATTTCTCATTCGATAAAGGATTCGCTTCAACCGCATGTTTATAGGTTCGTTCATAGCACATTACAATAAAACGAGCTTCAACAAAAGCGTCGATCGACGGGGATCTTCGGTGGTCGTTGCGCGCCGCAGACAACCGACGTTTCTGCCAGACTACACCAATTCCGGACACGGCGCCAGGTGTAGCCGGACCAAACGCCGGGCATCCAGGGCGCAAGGCTTGCAGCGGTAGTCCCATCTTTTTCTTCAAATCATGTTGTCTCATTTCTTCTTACTCTTCATAACCTCGTGAAATACATATAGATTGCGAGGAGCAGACATTTACGCCTTCATCAAGTCTATATGGATGTATTACGCAGAAGTCCAATGTATCTGGAATCTTGCGCAATGCTGTCTATTTTCGGTGTGTGCTGTTTTGAGAAAGGTCAAGCGTTCCCTATTTGTTTAGGCCCGCTTGCTTTTGAGCTAAAGAGAAACATAGTACGCTAAAATGACCAGTCCATTTAGTGAACTGTTACAGAAAACCACCTCTTCCTAATTGTAACATGAATATTTAAAATTCTCTGTAATTCTTCTTTCATTATATGCACAGCTAAAGTTTACAGTGTACGGTTACGTCAGTAACGTAACATTTTCAGTGTACATGGTAAAGAGGAGTGGTGGCAGGATTTCCGCCGCTGGTGGTGCGGAGGACAGTGGGGGCACGGGAAGGTACACCGCTGTACCTCCTTACCTGAGAACATTTCCTATGATTACATACAGGCAATTCGGCCGGAACGCGCGAGAATGCTGACGCACCGTTTTCGCCCGTAATGGCAGGCAAGCAAGATCTTTCTACTATAGGTAACTTGCTAGAGGCGCTTTCATTCGCGGCTTGTACTTCATCCCGGTCTTTCAATTACAATAAGCTCATAGTGCCTGCGGCGAGGTCGACTGTTCCCTGCGTAACAGAGCACGGCATATTTCTGCAAATGCAAGTCATGCCACTGACTAATTGCATAAGAGGCCAGGCATTACAGGCGGTTTCTTGTTTGAGCTAGTCTCCGTGCGTGCTTCTCAGTAGACTGATTAGTGCACCTACTGAATTTTATATTTATATTCGTGATCGAAATTTATATTGCGCCGCTTTGATGTGGCGCGACGGCGTGCCTTCATTTAAATGTGCGCTTTATTTCCGTGAAGTGCTGCATTGTCCTCTCAGGTGCCAAGGATTATGTCGATGAATCAGTCTTGGCGTCCAGAAGCTATATTTGGCGCTGCAAGAAAGAATAGCGCAGGAAACCGGCAGGACGCACGCAGTTTATTGGTGTCCGTCAAGAGTACGGTTTCCGTCTATTCAACCTTCAGTATAAACCCAATATTCCACTTCGCTCTGACCACCCCTAACTTAAAGCGCAGCAGCCTATCACTTCCCTACTTACCAAATTATAGCGCTAAGTTTATTGCTAGAGGTAAATGTGTACAAATACAGGCCATAGTGTTGCATATATCGTCGCCAACAAAAAGTCATTTTGGCACGAGAACTATCATGAAAGTTCCATCATTGAGGACACCGCCGTCATTCCCTGAGCGAGGATAGTATACGAAGGTTCGTACAAGCATGCGGCCACAAAATGCAGGGAAAAGGCTACAACTGTCCAGCAGGAATGTCGATGCATTAAGTGTGCCGCTGTATACGTTGATCTACCCTCCCGGTCCTCCCGTACCTTCGGAAAGAACGCGCGTGTCATAGGCGTGGGGGAAGCAACACCCAGATTTGCCCTTTCGTAGGAAGAAAACCCCTTTCTGTGGGGAGATTTGGGGCGGGAAAGAGGCAGCGTTCATCTTCGGCCTGCCGGAAACATACGCGTCGAGGCCAAATTGCGACCGCTCCGGGAGCAAGAAGCACGGCGAGAGAATCTCGAGAACCGTAGGGGGAAAGGGAGGGACACAAAGGAATGCGCCGCCAGCTGCATCGACAGCGGCGGTGTTGGCGGTCTCGGGATAAGAATAACGCCGCTACGGTGCGCCTGCTTGCTCCCTTCCTCGGCCGCCGTGGCACGCACACGGCCCGGCGACGAGGCATCGATTTTTCATCACCTGAGGATCGAGCCTGGGCCACAGCCCGTTCCTGCCGATGTATGCGTATACAAGAGCAAGGGAAAGAAAAAGAAAAGAGAACATCGCTGAGAAATGGAGAAATAAAGTCGCGTGCCCTTGTGCAGGTATTTTGCTTTCTTTTTTCTCTCTCTCGCTATTGTACGCGTCTGTGCGCACTCGGCTGTGTCTCGGCAGGCCTGGAGCGTGTCGGATAATCACCCCTTGCCTCGGCATTAAGAGCCGGCGCGGCACTGTACGTGCACAGCGAGCATCGTTTTCGTATGCAGAGCACGGAGAGTAACTTTTTTTTTTCCGCAAGGCTGACGGCGAGAACTTGACCTAATGAGTCTAGGTGGGTCTGTTCTTTACGTAGAAATTTTGGTTTGGTCACTCGTTTTCGTAGATGGCTAAAGCTGCTCCCGGAAAACAGATAGGACAGGCAAGTTCCGACGCCATTGTTCAAGCTGACCGTTCGCAACGTCGCACGGTGTTTAATCGCATAATTGAATCTGAGAACAACGTGCACAGTAACGCCGTATGCGTGTACGTAGCTCCCAGTGCATTCAGAACAAGTGGAGAAATAACTACACGTTAAGCGCAAGCGCTTAAAATTGGCAAACCACATGTTGTTCTGTGTGAATTTAACCTTTAATTAATCCGCGCCTGCTATGCATGCATAATCAGGCTATAGGAACGAGCAGCGGAATGGACAGGAGCGAAGGACGTAGTAATTAACGCTGCGCGCAACAAGCCCTACCGTTTTCGTTTTGATTATTTTTTTCGACCAAATAGCCGGCGTTTGCCAGCCATTGTAAGAAGCGTACAGGGGAGCATATTGCCTGGAATAATTCATTGTTAGAAGCCTATAGGGGAGCATATTGCCTGGAAGAATCTGTATTATGTAATCGCATTGTGCAATACCAGGAGCATCATCACAGACTATCTAAAACGTGAATGTTACGCACTACTTGCTGTGTTTTTGTCCCGGACTTCATCGAGCCCTTCTTCGCCACCTCCGCGCGAACCGCCTTCGCCCAGGACGCTTTCCCGACCTAGAACAATGGACTTCATTAACATTTCTAACTGCTATCTCTCGGGCTTCCTACACGATACGAATCAGCTCTTTAATCTTTAAGCATACCTTTCAAGCAATCCTAAATGCAAGGTTTCTAAGGAAGAAAAGTCTTACGACTCATCATGACAAAAAGACGGATGCGTGCACTATATTTTTTAACGAGGTGCTGTCTTACCTTCTGAGTCATTCACAAATTGCTACATAAGGCATTTCACTCGCAAGTGCATTTGTTAACATATAGGTTGGGCGGCTTCGCTAATATTATGTCCTGCTTCAGAACGGACACAAATTAACTCTTGTGCAATTCTTCCGTACAATCTTTCTTTGTAAGAACGGGCCCTACTGTTTCAGGGCTCTCTGTCCAGGACACACGAAGACGTAGGTAAACTTAAGACTCACGTCTGAGTACAACGTTACTGTGATTGGAAGAAAATAAATTTCGGTCACCAAGAAGTTTCAGAGTTATCCATTCGGAGTCGTTCTTCTCAAATATTCGTCCTACCAAAGTTCATTTAATTAGTCTTCTCTAACTGTTGATAAACCCTGCATTGCAAGGGCAGTGTTTCGGTCCGTAAACATTCTAAGTCCTTCATAACTAAAACTGTCTCTCCGCCAAGAGTCAAGGCGACTCTACAAATGTCCCGTTTCGTCAGGAAGAGAACAGGAGAGAGGGAAAAGGTGGGGAGGCTATCCTGTTAAGAACAACTCGCTAACTACTCTACACAAGGAAAATGGATCGAGAGATTGAGGAGTTAACGGCGTAACACACAAACGAGCACACGGAGACAGAGATATAGGGAACACGTACACAATGTCACAGCCATTCTCTCTAGTCTAGCATGCGATATCACTCGTCAGTCGCAGTGAACACAATTAGTCTTAGTCGCGTGTGCTAGTGTGTTATCTTTTGGGATTACCCACAAAGCCGTCATCGCCCTCAGATGTGTTGAATTCTGAGGGAGACATTCTGCAATGGTTTTTACTTACATTGCCGTATAGTCAATGTGAGCTAGAGCAACTGAGGATAATCGTCCCTGTGCATTGTAACGAAGGAATTCGCATAACACGTGTTGTAATGTTTCCCTGCTACACGACCGCTGTCATGAAGAGCGTTTGTGGCTGTTTGTGTGCGAGATCAAAAGGCTTTTGTGATAGCCACTCTTCACTATAACAGACAAGTCAAGGTGGCCTCTCAAATATTAACAGAACAAACAGGGGCCTCCCTTATATTAGCGAAAATTGTTAGGTAATGTAGAGTAACGTAAACGAAAAGCCCTAAGAATAAAACGCTTGTAAACGAGATCGACTCCAAGAAAGAAACACACAACAACCACAACGTGAAACGAAAATTGCATTTTAAGAAGTCTCGAATTTTTTTGACATAATTTAATGTACGTGGCAAAAATTAGCTACTACGTACCGCAGAAATTGCAACCACAGTTTCCCTCTCTGTTTTATCCGTTTATAGCAAAGAATTCTAACTTATCAGTCAAACGCAAAACGTCTCGTTCTCGGAGCCTGTTACCGAAATCCCTTAGCTCCGAGAGCAAGGCTGGTGAACACGAAAGCAAATATGTGATACAAGAATCATTTATCCATCGTAGACTCTCTCGAACAATTCCGACAGCTAGAAACTTAAATTTCGTAACCCAAAGGAGGCGCGCCTTGAACAATATTGCAAAAACATGGGATCCGTTATGAAAATATCGGGAGGAGAAGTAAAACAAGAACTACAAAAGAATAGATGGCTACGGCGGCGCTGTAAATGATATAACGTCACTCAGCAGTGATAGATCGTGCCTCCACGAACATAAACAGTGCTCTTTTGTTCACAGTACAGCGCCGAAAGCTTTGAAAGTGACGAAAAGCGGGTGACAGGTGTCTCGCGCGCGCTGTCATTTATGTCTCCGTGTTCCGAATGATTGAAACACTTCATAAAGCTGCTTGCACAAGAATGATAAATCGCTGGACAAGAAAGTAGTAATAACGCTGGCAAGAAAAATGGTACCCCCAGGGGCTCCTGAACTACACGCGCGAATTTATTTATTTTATCGAAAGTGCAACTATGTTCCGAAAAACAAGAGTGGCGCACAAAATATGTCTCTTTAAAGGGAATACATTTTTTTGGCACGCTGCGAGCTCTCAAAGCAAATAGTGTTCGCTTTATGAAATACCGAACAGCAAAGTACCCATTACCGCGCGCATGCCGCCCACGCATATGCTGTTTCAAAATGACTTACAAAGTTTGCATGTCTAGGCTTGCTACCAGTAGAGCAAGCATTTCACCACTCTTTTCTAGCTTGCTGCTCGTACAGTTTGCTGCGTTTTCCGCTGCTTTTACTACCGTTCTCGTAGCTCACTCAAGCGTCAAAAAATAAGCAGCCGCCATCAGTAGAACTGACTAAACGCCTTCCTTTTCATTTTTCCCCCTCTGTGTATATAGTTTAACCTCATGACAACCACACGCCAGTACTCTTAGAGAACTTAGACAGGTTTTTGACCTTTATTCCTCGGAATAGAGAGTGAAATTATTAGAAAGCTATAAAAGATTTTTTTTCATCCATCGAAAGGCTTTTCAGCGCAGTACGTATTGCATTATTTATGAGCTTCCCAAGCCATCAAGGTCTGAAACCTTATTCTAGCGTATCTCTATAGTTTCGCGAATAGTCCGTTGCGTACGCATGAATAATCGCAGTGAGCGTGTGATGAGGGTAGCAAGTTGCTCTTTGTGTGGTTAAGGAATATATCTTTCGGTTGGGGGCTCGTTTTAAATTTAGCTCCATTCATCGAATAGAGCACAAAAGTGGTGCCGCGGCTACTTATAAATTTGACTTCACGCACGCAGCCGTTAATGCCTTCTCAAGAATGTTAGGATTTAGTTAAAAGTAGATATGGAAAGGAACAGACGGGAATACAATGTGTAACAGCGAAAGTAGGGGTAAAAAAGAGACGCCTCAAATTGACTGGCCGACGTTTCTACAAGGGGACCTATCAAAGGTGCCTCGTCGTTCTCGATGTGTTATTTACGTTAACTATTAAAACCGACAAAACTAACGAATCAAGGTCGGCGTCAGGTACTCAGCTCACAAGTCAAAGATAAAGAGGCTCCTTTGACGAGCATAGTTCCTCCTATCGAAATGTCAGCCAGCCGATTGCTGAGGCACCTTATTCCTGTCTTGACGTCCTCTATCGCAAAACCTTTGCTATTTCAAAACATTTAGTAGCTGCCCTCTTCCTAAAAGTACTTTCCACTTTCTTTTTGTCTCAGTGGAAAGAAAGTAAAGAGCGTCAGCTGGAACATACCGTCCCTATAATCCGTCTATGTGAGTCGCTCGGTATATAGCCACGGTATCACGCAACAGGTACATCGGTTGTAGGAAAAAGAGCGAAGCGGCAGGCAAGACGTTAAAAAAAGAAAGAGAGAGGTATGAGCCCTTGTCGTTGCTCGTTAACTCTGCAACAGATAGCAGCTCGGGCGACTCCATTTTCAGAGAGTGCTTATCGAAACCCCACCGCTAGACTGCCGTCGAACCAAAATGGTGGCGGCACGCGTACAGAACATGCATGCCCCAGCAAAATGAGGCAGAGTACATTTCATTTCTCTTGGGAAGTTCGCAGCTTCGAATGAAAAGTGACAGAGAACCGCACTTTTGGTGCATGACGTGCACGAGAGTTGTTTTCTTTTTCTCCCTCTCTCTCTCGCTCTGCCGTTTATCGCAGTGAAAAAAAGAACATGCAAAGGGAAAAAGTAACGTGCGTGAAGGAACTTTGCGATGCCGAACGTTAACGACTACGCTATGCAAAGGAAAGAACGGCACAAGGTGGTGGAATGCGGCATTCCGAGTTCACGTATGCACACTATCCTCTCGAATTGCGTGCAGTGCTGCGCTACCTATGAGTAAACTCAACAGACATGAGGTATAATTTGGATAACTGAGTTCTTTCTTTTTTTAGCGCACTCAGCGGAAGTTGGGATGTGCAACGAAGTACAGCTTTAAAAAAATAATAAAGCACGAATCACTGCCCGTTTTCAAGCCATTTGCAGTCTCCATTTTATTTTTTTTTCAAAATTGCTATTTATTCACCTTCGCTTCGAAGCAGGGTGCCACGTTACAAGCATTCAAGGTACACCTTCCTTGTTGAATCTTCTAATATGTGTCTTCTACATTTCATAACTACCTTTACACGTCGGTTTTTAGTGGACCACATTATTTTACTAACCCGTGCACATAGCATCAACTACTTGGCATTTTTTTTTTTGCATGAAGATGATAATTTCATGCAAGTGGCATGAATCCTTTCGAACTGCGTTTCAAGCCCTAAAGATGGCTTATCGTACTTGATCATTAATTAACATATATGCTTTCGAAAGCACTGCATGGAACATGAGTCGGAGTTCGGCTGCTTGCTGTCAACCTAGCAGTTGACTAAATGATTAAATATTATGTTTGCTGGTTCGGTGCTATTGTTATGAATGCCTCGTTCTCTGGTCATTCGTCCAGAATTTGATTAGGTGTGCCTTGATGGGCTTCGGTTAATCTAAAATGTGTTATTAAGTCGCTAAACAATCACATGTATTATGTTCTTTTCTCTCTTTGAATGTGTTTTCTCTGAAATAGCTTTAGAAATTTTATAATTCACTTTATTAAACGTACAAGAAAATGTTCTTACTGTTGTATCTAAAAAGGTTGATAGAGCTGGTGGCTTCTATTATTTTTTATTTTGTTGACGTGCGCACGCGTTGTGTGCGGGAATAGTGCGACAGTTCTGTTGGAGCTCGCTTTTGTCGTATAAGTGAACATTTCTAAACTCCATAAACACCATTGCTACGTGTTCAGTGTAACAGATTCTGCACATCCTCATACATCTTGAAAAGAGGTGCTGCTGTCGCCCGTCACGAACACGTTAATGAACTTTTGCACAACGTCTCCATGTATACACTATTGTGTTAGTCTTAGCCTTTCCCATTCTCGTTATGGCTAATATATATATATATATATATATTATATATATATATTATATATAGATATATATATATATATATATATATATATATATAATATATATATATATATATATATATATATATATATAATATATATATATTAATATATATATATATATATATATATATATATATTTCGGTGATTGTACTTTTCTTTCACGCACAAGGCATTTCAGGCAACGTAGCATAAAACACCACGAACACAGGCCGTAACTTTCTGCCGCATAGTAAACGTTCGCGCGATTGCATATCTCGGAGCCACACATGACGCACAAGAGGCCTCAAACAAGATTCTCCATGGACCGGCGTTAACACGTTAACTCGGCCTTGCAAGTAAGAACAGCTTTGTAAACACAGTTTTGCACAGTTGACGTAGTCTTCCACGTCGACTACGCTCTACTGTCTCAGGGAGACAAAGTAAAGGAGCAGTGCGAAGCCTGCGAACATGAAGGAACATAATACACAAGCACAACAACGACAGACGCATTAAGAAGAGTGAGAAAGCAGGGATGTAATCGACCCATCCATTATTAATACCCACTGGCGCGGCGTCTTGCGAGTGCGCCACCGCACTGTATGCCGCAGCAGACCCGGCGCGGTGAGCGGGAAAGTGAAAGGGAGCCAGGGAAAACCGCAGCGAGCAGGCATTTTCTTCCACGCACACGGAGGTCGCAACGGGCCGGCCAGACACCGGCACGAAGGGGCTCATTCTGGCGAACGGGCGGCACGACCGAGGAAACGGGGTTTCGGGCAACGTTCCTGCACGTCGTCTCGGCGGGCTCGATTCCTCCGACGACCCCGAGCGCAGTACGAGGTGGAAAAAAAAAAAGAGAATAACGCTGAATAAAAGAAATATAGAAAGAAGGAACGAAGAGCAATAAATGTACGGACAAGCGAGAGCAGTAATGCAGTCCTTAAGCGACGCTGAATATTTTTGCCGCGTTGCCTTTTCTTTCTTTCTGTTATTTTTCGGCCTTAGTAGCGAAGAGGCGAGCAATGGATTGAGGAAACGGGCCAACAGTAAGACCACAAGAAGAGGAGAGATTGGAGGAAGAAAAGTACGCTACTACGAAAAAGGGAGCGGAAAGAAGTGCGATGGCAATTTTTTTTTTTTGCCTCGTTACTGAGAAAGAAAGAAAGGAAGAAACTTTCTCGGGATAATGTGCGAACGTGGGGACCGCCGCGGCTACGACCAAATTAATCGATAATGCAAAGGAGAGTTTCGACCACGCCACGGGAAATTGGTGACGGGACCCTTTCTTAACCGTGCTCCTTCGCGCCTTATAGGACAAAAAAAAAAAAAAGCTATTAAAGTGAAGAAAGAAAAAGACAAAGCGAAAAACTCGAGAGTGCTATCCTCGGATGACGAGGCGCGGCAAATGTAGCGTATCCCTTTTCGCCGCCGCCGAACCAACAGGCGCGGTGGACGGCGAAGCGGCGCTCTATACGGGTGAATGAGAATTCACTTTTGCGAGGACTGCGCATGCGTAAAAAAGCGCGCGTACGCATCCACATACAGAATTGACGCGGATATATATATACATATATCTAAAACACATGCGCCGCCAGGGTCCACATCCACACCTGCACTCGCACAAGCAGGCACAAACGGCCGAGGCGAAAGGTCGGAGCAATTACGCTGCGTACTATGCAGTCTCCGTTTCCCGGCATCCCCTTTTCCTGCATAGTGTATAGTGGGGCCGCCTTTGTAAAAGCGTGACTCGCGTTTGCGTTAGCCGCTCTTGGTGCGCCTGCTCGCACGGGGAGTCGCGCCAGCGGCTGATAAAAGTGTGTCGGCTGCCGGACGCGCCTACCGAGTGCGGTGTGCCAGCATGGTCGAGGTGAGTTAGAGTCATTACGTATGCGTGGAAGCGATGCTCGTCTGTTGGACTCGCCGCTCGCGTGCTCTTGGCTGTGTTTTGCTGCGTTAGAGCTCTTGTAAAGTACGCGGCCCGGAGAAAACAAGGACGCAGTTGTGGCGGAACCGGCAAGCACTTCGCCCACTCCGCTATAGAGAACACGCAGGAGCCCGTGCCGGGGGATTCCCGGTTAAAGCGAATGTCGCTAATGGTGAAAACCGCTTTACTTCAAACGGCGGCTCGGGTGATAGAAAGCGGGGTGTTGAGAACTGGCTGCTCGTTTGTTCTTACCGCGTCGCTCGGTACCTGAACGCGTTTTAGAGAGCTGATCCAGAAATGTGAACGTTGTTGTGTTTCGTTTGTTTTTTATACTTGCTTGATGCACTATACAAAACTTAAGACGTGTAATAAAGTCCTTGTGCAGGTTATTGCAAGTGATTTAAAAAGTTACTTTTCTATTGTCCAATATGCGATGACCGCTGTAATCCAAATGTATTTCGCGCAGAGAGACATCTTTACGTTTTCGCGTATATCGTTGTTTCGGGCACCGAGCACCTTCGACATTAACAAGAACAAAGTGTTGTACTAAACGTTGCCAATTATGTTATTTTTCTCTTCGATTAGTTCTTCAGAACCTATCTTGACCAATATACAGACGCTCACGTTGTAATTTGTTAATTACTACCTTAAAACGACAGCGTAAAATATATTATAACGCAAAGCTTTTATTCGTTAAAGTTCTTTACCATCGGCTGACTGCCGTCCCTGATCATGCGTCCAACGTCTGTAACAGCGAAAGCTTTCTCTTATGAACCGTTCTAGCGTATGGCTGTACTAATCATGGACTCTTCAACTAATGGCATTAACAATAATGTGCTGAGACAACAGCACGAGTAGCCGAGCTGCTGTTGTGCTTAGAGCAAACTGAAACAGTGTTTGCCGCTCTCACATTATGGACGCTAACTTAGTGGGCACTAAAGGTTAACTCAATTTCAGGGCGTGCAAAAAAAAAAAAAAGCAGCATGAGCGCTATGTACTTAATCCTACCACAGTCGTGTAAGTAAAACAGAAGCGAGCGAATAAACGACGCGCAGACGCACGCTTTCTTACTCTTTTTTTTATCAACGCATCTCGGCAGTATGGAGCCTTCGAATTTACTCTTGCCAGAAGCGTTTTTCTCTGCCTTTCTCGAGAACGTTTATCGCGCGCGTACATCTTTATTTTATTTTGCTTCATGGGAATCTGGCCACTGCCACATTTATGGCGGGTAACCGTTGCTCAACCTCTCCACAGCAGCCAAATTATCACAGCTGCAGCCCACTGAGCTAGCACGGAGGGTGCGCATCTTTGGGCTTAGTCAGCGCGTTATAAACGCAACCTCGAAACGTGACAAGTCTGTTCAAAGACAACCTAGCCAACAAAAAGAAAACGGACAAGGTCAGCTTATTTGTCAAGCCCGCCTGCATTGCGCGGGAGAACATCCAGGTCACGTAGCACACATTTACCAGAACAGGGGCTCACTAGAGGGCCAGTGCGTGTAGCTCACGCTTCAGCACGGGCGCTTCTTCGAGCGCCTAAACCTTCAAGCGAGCCGCGCGCAAACACTTGCATCATCGCGCATTTCGCTCAGGAGCTAGTAGCCATTGCCCAGCGGGCTAGATGCGTCCCGAAAAAGGGTGCCTTCCTTCCGCTCGTGCTCGAGGGATGCAAATATGCGCATACCTCTCGCGGCATTAGCGGCCTGGCCGGTAAGCGTGGAGCGCGGAGATCTGCTGCCGATAGCCGCATGGCCAGCGTCCGCGCGGGGTAGCTCGGACGCTCGAATTAATGACGGCCCGTTCCGAAGCCACGCCGCGGTCGTCCGGAGACTGCGGCTTAGCGCGCGCACAGCTCCGCCACTTCGCTGGCGACACAGCCGTGCACCAACAGGGCAGAACTGCGGGGTCCCAGAACAGCTCTCGACATCCGGTGTGCTACACCAGTTTATTTTCCTTTTTTTTTTGTGCGCGTTTTTATGTATGCACGCGATACTTGTTCATGCGTACGCGTGTCTAGTACATACGAGTGTGGATGCACGGCCTCGTCCAGGCTCGTAGAAGTTGGCCGAATAGCGGGCACTCTCGGTGTGTGTGTGCCCGAAAAGTAAGTATACCGACTCACTCGCACGAACAAACTGACCCGTATATACAGTATACCAGCACGGGCGGTCGAACACGCTTCGAACGCACGCCTGCATAAGCACGCTAGCGCGCTGTCGCAACTCCGTGTCCATATATTTTATGAACACTCGCGTGCGAGCGTGGAACGAGCGAGGCTGCGCTTTAAGCGCCGTTGTATGCGTGTGTCCCGGCATACCGAGCACCTTTGCGACACAGCGTGGCTCGTTGAGGGAGGTGTTCCTCGTTAGGGTTAGGTTGCCCGCTGGGAGCGGCGGTCCATCGTTTCCCACACAGGTTGCGGCTGTCTGTGCAGTGCTTCGATGCATACAACTTCAATGAGGCACTGTGCAGTTGTGATAGCGTGGATGCAACTACGATTAACAGCACCGATTACGGAGCTCGGCCAAAACTCTCCTTTGCTTTCTCTAAGCCCACCGTGCGTTTCATCATCAATAACCTATCAATGAATCGATAAAGCGAAGTTGTCGTCCTAAATATTTTAAATGCCAAAATGAACGAGCATTGATATTCCTCGGCCCACTTTAACAGCCAGCTTAGTGAACTTAATCGACGTTAATTTCACTTTTGCTAAGCAGTATTTCGCCAAAGCGCACAGGAATGCACGCGATGTCAGTTTAGTATAGGAGTGGTTACGAGGTAAGTGGGAAGTTCATGCCAGAAAATTTTCTCGGCACTTAGTATCTTTTACTTAGAACTGCAATGTACAGCTGTAAGAGGAAAAATTACCGCTAGTGTTGCTGACTGGGACACGTGTTGTCGTGTTCATCGTTCATCAGCTTGCCAAAACAAGGATGATAGTCACGATTCGCGCTTTAAAGCGTTGGAGAATGACATAAGGTAACCCCTCCTGAAGCCCGCATATAGAATGCGTCTCGCGATTCGGCTTCTACTGCCGTCAGTCATGCGTGCCAGCTTTTTTTCCCGCCCCAGATGCACCTGTTTTATTTAGGGTATCTGTTTCGTTCTGGTCATGGGTCAGTTCGCCGGCTAGTTTCCACATTAAAGTTTGCATTCACTCATTTTCTTCAAAGTTTTGATAACACCACATAGGGTAACCCGTCGCTTCATGTACATCGCTGACCATAGCTGATCATCACACACGCTCATTTATTTCTATGTTCCCTGAAAATCTTCACAGGATGAACACTGCGCATGTACACATTTTAGTCCTAGTTTTGCCCACAGTACACGGGACAATGTCAGCATAATTCACGTAACTTCACAGACTGTTCATCATGAGCGCTTCACTGTTCGTCGCAGACGCTTGTCTAGTGCTCTACATAATCATAACAGCTGTGCATAATCACAGCGGATGTCAACATTCCGCTCTCATCTACTCCAGCACGTTTGAGCGCTGCTCCTCAGCGAGGGCATAACTAATGGTGACCGCCTGTTCTTCGAGCGAGAAACCCAGAGTGACCACACGGTGTGCTCTTCTCGCGGGCGCTTTCAAAGGAGGGTGAATGGAAGTGTGCGAGGGTGGTGGTGGAGGCACCCTTTTGCACAACCTGTGTCCGCATTATGCTTCCACGAATCCTATGATGGGACACGCTCGTGCGCCTGCAAGGCGCGCCTAGGTGCCTCCTCGGGCGCGAATGACAAATGCGACATCTTCCGGTCAACGCTACGCTGTAAACACATTACCTTCACAACGCTTAGATGCTTTCGAGCAAGTCCGTTCCAGCGTACGTTTTACTTGACCTCTTTTTCTTTTATAGCGGCTGTTTGTACGGCAGTTAGATGTCTCTTTCACTCTGTTACTTTCGTTTCTTTATAAAACAACGTGTGCTAGCCAAAAAAAAAAGTATTATGAAAGCCGTGACGTGATCTTCCCGGTTGTGAAGTGCGTTTGCCTTTCTTTCTTGTCTGTGTGAGAGTATACTTTCCACGAAGTAATAGTTCGTCCTTTCCCGTGATTGCACTGCAAAGTTTTTGCTTAAACGACGCGCCCTTTCGCGAGCACGAATGAGGCTTGCACCTGTGGGCGTCGGCAGCCGTAAAGAACATCGCGGAGAACGATCAATTTCTGCTCCGCGATGTCGGAAGGTGAAAGAGGAGATGGCGACCGAGAATGGAAAGGAACAGGTGGCCGGCCAACGGTGTCTGCGGAGCCCGCAGCGGGGTGCGGTCCGTCGATAGATCTCCGTAAGTGACCTACTCTGTGGGCCGAGTGATGGTCGGCGCGTGGGCCGAGACTCCAGGGCAACTCCCCGGTCAGAGAAAGGTACTACGCGCGAAACCCGAAGCCACAGGTCGCGAAAGAAGAAACACAAAGGAAGGAGGTCGATTTCCTTTGAGCCGTCGCAGGCGGTACAGCAAGGATGTCGAACAAGGAACAAGAAAGGACTGCCTGATGTATACATATAAAAGCCTGTTTTCTTTCGGACTGCTTCTATTGGACCGACAGTAATAGATACATTACGTCTCGTTGGCGGCGACTGTTGATGTCAGATTAGGTGACATTCGGCCCGCTTCCGATGCCCCACGAGAGCCAGCGCTGTCTTTTCGTCGCGACAGCATCGTCTCTTCTCTGGCTTGGGGCCTTAGGGAGGCGTACACGGACAAGTAGGATTATAAGTGAAGACACTGACACTACTATTTGTCTGTCGCTGTATCCACTCGTTTTAACTTCAAGATCAGAAGTATAATACAAGACGCACAGAAAGAAAAAAGTCGACTGAATCCTAATTTAATTTTCATCCATACCCCAAGGCCAATGAAGTGCTGCCTGTTGAGACGGTCACAATTTCAAGTATCCTGTGTCGCAGTGTAAGAAAATATAAATAGTGTTTCCTGCGAAAACATAGCAAGGTTACGCCGAAGGCGTTAGCCGTCGGAATTTACTTTCAATACAACGGCGAAACGTAAAAATATTTCTGGACGAGAACGTAAAGCTAACGAAGCAATGGCTCCCTCGTGCACATACGTTAACGTTGACGGGCCTTTCTATCGGCACCTGGCCAGAAAGTCTTCGGAGCAGCGGGGCGCCGGCCACGCTCACCAGACATGTGGCCCTCTTATCTCCAGTGGACGCCGCCTCCTCTTCTGGCTCCCAGGCTGGTGCAGTGCTCGCACAGCGCGTTGCTCGGAGAAACCCCCGGGCATCGCAAATAGTGAATAACGTGTCCCCCGAGGTGGGCAACCCTTCGGCTTCCTCGAGCCTGCGCGGCGGCTTCCTCCTAAAGATGTGTCTCGCCGGTCGTGACGAGTAAAACGAGGACCCGCCTCGGCGTGCCGAACCTAGTGGTTCTCGATTCGGCCGTCCTTTCTCTTCTCATGGCCTAGCTCATCTCTCCATACGCTTTTTATTCGTGCTTTGAAGCTCGCTCCCTCCCCAGCTCCCCGATCGGCGCGTCTCGGTTGTTTCGTTCGAAGTGCTCCAGCTCCGCCGAGTTGTGTTGTTGATCTCTTCTATAGTTTCTCCTGTATATCGTGCTCTACGTGCTCACTATTTCGTCTTTCCCGGCCTTCGCTTCTGCCCAGAGAGCTCGCGAGAGCATTGTTTGGTCGTTCGATACTTCGAGTGCTGCCGCTGGCGTCTCTTTCGAAATCGCGCGCGCTTATGTTTGCTTTGTGGTTTCCTTTGTTTTCTTTATTCCTTTTTCTTTCTTTTGGCTCGTTTCACTTTTCGCTTCGACAAGGCCGAGCTCCCGGGGGGCCCCCACGAAAAGTCACTTTCGTTTTGAAGAACCCGCCAATCAGCGAAATGGAGCTTCCGCTCTAGCATGGTGCCATAGTCGACCTGTTTACCCTTTCCCTTTCAAGTGCTTTATTTTTTTACTATATTTGAGCGCTGTCGCTGCGGTTACTATCTTTGATGTTACGTCGTTTTTTTATGACTGAGCACTTTCTGCTGTTGTCAGCGATCAACTAGTTGCTAACAGCCATATAGCATCGTAAATTTTTCATACCCTGGTCTTTTTTCTTTTTAATCTATAAAAATAACGTCCTCTCGAAATACTTCGGTCAATTATTAAATATAACAGACGATATGGACTACAAGTAGCTGAAATTGGACGTCCGAGATGGATGTTTGCGGTGAGGATGAAAAAAAGAAAAGCCACGAAGAAACTTCTGCATCCGCACAGTCGTCATGGAGGCGCACGGTGAAAATAAGTAGCACCGATAATCCGAAAACAAAGGTACCTGATTAGAAAATAAAATAAACTGTTCCCTACATGCGCTGCCGTAAGTTTTTGGGGACTACATCAGTTCTGGGAAGATAATGAAGAATTGCGAGATGTACGTAGATCATTGAGAAGGGAGTGATTAATTTTAAATATCAGCGATAACGAACGAGGGTTTGACGCAGTTGAAAGAGAAAAAGCTTGAACTTTGCCAAGAATAGTACAGAAAGCAAGAAGCTTTACTGATTCACCATCATTCAATTAAAGGGCAACGTATGGTAGTTTAGCAGGATGTGGTAGTGTTTCTAGGCCATGTCGTCCCAGTTGTTACACCAGATAATTGCCCTGAGTGCAAGGGCCTGAAACACAAAGTGTATGTCCCAATATATTTGTGGAATACAATCTCCACAGTGCAGAATTTGTTGAAAAGAAGTTGCAACGAAAGCAGCAGGAAGTAGCAAATGCATGCGCAAGTCAAATATAACAAATACAGCAGAGTGGTGTTCTGCATACTGAAAGTAAAGCTTCAAGGACCTTGCCCACTTTAAGCGCCCTCATTTTAAAATTTCAGTGAATGATGCAGTATTTCGGAAAATGCTAACCGCTAGCTTACGTTACGAAATTTTAAAGAATTCGGCAATTCTTTTAGAGAATGTGCTGGCGTCTGCCCACATATTAATTTTTTTTTGTAATCTGTCGATAGACGCAAAAAAATTACAGCATATCCACGGAGTGAATGATGGTGAGTGGGCGAAGCTCGGGAGGTTCATCGTAGATCGTGCCGAGTTCTGGATTAATTTAGTTAACGCGCACGCTACGAATCCTCATGGTTCAACTATGCACAAGTGAAATCTCCCACCGGCATTTCATTGCAAGTCAAGATCCAGTGCCTATATATGCAGTGCCATACATGGGTTGCCGGTGAACGCTTCTCCAACGCGAGCAGTCGGTATTTCTCAATCAAGAAACTCGCTAGGAGACGCTGCCTGCGCAAACGTTGTCTCTCGCGGGTGAAGGCGCGTTCTCCTTCTTTGCGAGCTGGTACAGCGTTCCTCTAAGAAAGAGCGTTTCCATAGCCAACGCGCGCCTTTCGCTCTCTCTCTGTCTCTCTCTCTCTCACACAAGACAGCAGAGGCACGCGCCGGGAGGCAGCGCCGGGAGAGAGAGGAGAGAGGCACGCGCCGGGAGGCACGCGCCGAGGCGAACGCCGAGGGCGAGCGCGTGCCGGGAGGCACGCGGGTTACGCCTGACGACTGACGACTGACGCCTGACGCGTGACAAGGTTAGACTAAGAGGAGCTTCGCCCCTAATAAAGTTGTAATCACCAAAACGGCGCTTGGAGAAAGGCTGCTTCTGTAAATAATTTGTGCGGTATACTTTAAACAAATACTATTGAAAGAAGTGCTGTTTCCAGATAAGTATACGTTACCAAACATACCAAGGCAACGATTAACATCGAGTGGATCGAACAATTTCTCAAGACTAGGGACGCATATGACTGTAAAGCGTGCTTTGCTGCGCACATAGTAATTGTGCGGGGAAGCATATACTGTAAACGTCTATCTTCGTGGCGAGGATTATACTAGTGTACAGGTCAAGAGAAAAAAACTTCTGCCTGTCATAGGACCCCCTCCCCCCCCCCCTTTTTTTTGTTTTATCAAATGGTGCCGCCCTCTCAACATGACGTTGCGGTAGACCCTCTCCTCGCCGCGCTCTGATTTATTTCTTGAGTGCGGCGCGGAGGTGGTCTGCTGCGACGTCACGTTGACAGAGCGGCATTATCGGCTGGACGGGGGTCCTTTGACGGGCTGACGTCGATTTTTTCCTGACCTGTACCCGAGTACAATACTGAAATCTTTTATTAAACTTGCTCCTATAACCGTATATAACCCTAATAAAATATTCCACATGACCGTTGCCATAATTCTGTATGATTCCGTAAGATTCATATGGACATACATCGCAAACATACGGCAAACTTATGGAATATGTATGTACTTCGTATGGAACATACGGAAATAAACCACTACGGAAGGGTACGTTTTCAGCAGGGATACCACAACAGTGTCACATTATGCTTAGTAAGAACATTTATTTGAGCCGAGATCCAACTTTGCCCTGTTCGCAAGCCATTTATCATTGTGCTATCTTCGCCACATCGTTGCAGCTATTGTATGCATGCGCGAAAATGATCTAATGCACTGTGATGCACTCGGCATACAACATGTCGCAATGTCATTTTCAACGTTGAGCAAGGACTATCCGCAACCTCACTCTGGCCGTGCATGATTATCGCAGCATCAGTAATTCTTACCTGGATAATTGAGCGTATCAGATCGCTGAACGAGTATGGCAAACGTTCAAAAAAACTGTCGAGAAATTCTAAGCGTTTGGAAAGTAACTCGGCGTTCTTTCTTCATAAAACATCAGACACTTGCAAACAAGTATACGGCGTTACCAAAGGCAGAATAAAAATTTAATTTGTTTACTACGTTCGGGTGATTCAATCGCGCAGGTTTTTTCGGTTATCGCTACATAATGCGACTATACATCATTTCGAAAGTACTCGGCTTTCTTTTTTTTTTTTTCGATTTCTATGATACAGCACTTCGAGGCGTTTCTCGTGTTGCTTATGCCCGGTCCGGCTGTTCTGCGCAAGAACCATTGTCTAATCTGTCTGATGCCCCGACAGTAATCGGTGGTAGCGATGTTCTATAGAAATGCCTACAGTAGTTTCTAATGTGACAGCGGTGTCGTCGTCGGCGTCCACGGAGAAAATAATCACATCGGGCGACTGCCTTGTTTCCCGAAGCACCCGACCACGGAAGCCCTCCGCCATAGCACTGGTGCATTAGCGAACTGAAATTTAATTTCTGAATGTAAGATCAGTCAGAAGAATAGTAAACTAAAAGTTAACGAACACCTCCGCATATGATAATTCGGACCGCAATTTCAATGTACGAGAAAGGACAACTCTGTTACGAGGAGGCGATGTGAACGGGTCTCAATGACGCTGTAGCGTTCATTCTTAAAGGCGAAGCTTAAGCGTCCTCTTCCTTTTTTTTTTTTTACCGGTTCGCGTCAGCTTTCCTGCTTCGAACGGATTCCTACTGCCCCTAACCGAGTAGTAGTTACGAGAACACAAGGCATTCGGACGCAGCCGCGTTAGAAATTGTCCTTCACACAACCACAGACAAGACCGCATACGCCTACACGATAAATGTCACGACGCGCCGAAAACCCGGTGGACACGCACCGTGCGCTTAAACTCGTAAAACGAGAAGGTCTCGCGCGTTTCTCACTTGGACGGCGTCCGTTACGACGCCCATTAAAACTCGCGCTTCCCACCACCTTCGTGTTATGTCCAAAGTTTTCGTCCCCTAAGCGTATTTGCATCCCGCACGTACGCATAGTAAACGCGTTCTGCGCAAAGCCGGATATCGCGTGAACGCGCACGCATTACGTGCGACGGAGAAGGCACCGGCGCCGTGTTACACCTAAAGAAAACGGCTGTTCCTTCCGTTTCCGGAAAAAAAAAAAAAAACACAGGGCTAACGTACCTTTCAGAGGTAGCATGATAGCGAGTTTCTTCTATTATTTTTTTTTCGGCGCTTACATTTAGCTTCGCTTTGTTGTGCGTAAAATAAGAATCGAAGCACCTTTGCACATTCCCTTAATGGCCAAGCGTGTAACACTAACGCGTTTCTTTAGCTCCCAGTGTGCTTTCTATCCTAATGTCTTTTATACTGTTTCAGTTCTATTTAGGTGTGAGAAGAGCCGTTTCTTGAAACATTACCACACAATTGGGGGTTTGAGGAGAACGTAATTTGTTCTCGTCGCATTCTTCGCCTAGAAATTAGCTTTTGTCCTTCGCTTGTTGGGAGAGATAGTGCTGGTGGGAAAAAGTGTGAATTTAAGGGTTCATTTCAGGTTAGTCGTACTGCGTTGTTTGTTCCTTGTGTCATGCTGCAACGTACCGAGTTTTACTGTAATGGCGAGCGCAGGCGAATAACCTAGCGCTTCAGTGTGGCGTAAACATTGTGATGGGGCAATACAGGTAAGTAGATGTTAAATAGGTGAACGAGAGAGCAAGATAAATACCTAACGTACATACATTAAGCGTGCAACATAGATGCTGCAAGGCAATTGAATTAGAATGTTTCTTTTTCCCATTCTCAAGCATTTGAACCGTTAAAAATTGTATCTCCGGACGTGACAAAGCACCTAAACATGTGCGAATTACGGTTTTGTCATGGCATGTTCATGTCTTGGAGAAAAGCGAGCAACTTAGCTTGCCGTGTATTACCAGTTATCACCACTATCATCACCACTTACATATTATCACCACTAACCTTAAGAAAATCTGGAATTGTAATCTTTTCCTTGATGTAAAAAGATGTTTGCGCACAAATAAGGCGCGGGCTACTCCTTGACTCTTGAGTGAGACGAACCTTCAACATGCATGGTTCAGTATGAGAAACCGAGGAATATTACCACCTCTGATAAACGTTATATTATTGATTTTTAACGTATGGAATACATTTAGTCTTAGTGGACTGAATGTGTTCCATAATTAAGCAGTGGAGTACACTGTATACAGATAACATATATTTACCATTATTCACTGTGGAAAGCAGACAAGCCGAAAAAAGTCTGCTTTTGCTCTTTTTCTCATATTTTGTGTCTACAGGTGTGCTCCTTGTTATTTTTTTTTTCAGGAAGGGGGGGGGGGGGGGCAACAGTAAATTGTACGAAGGAAAGAAATAGCTCTTGATTTGGTTCTTTTACTGTCTATATGTAGGCATTACTGCTGTGTGTCGGCGGATTTAGTCTTTCGAAAAGCCACCAAAACTTCACTGCGACACTTTGGAGGTGTGCTATAATCATTCCTTCAAAAAAAATAATGCCCAACAGTCTATTCGAAGGCGGTGAACGAGTGACTTTCACTTTAAACTTACAACACCCAAGCTCTCCTAAATCCCTTCGTGAACCAAATGTCAAATATTCCATGACTGGTAATGATGCGGTGCCACATCATCAATCTTAGTAAAAGCGCACAAAAGAACTTCAGGCTCTCGAAAAAAAGTTTATACAGCTGTGTCAGTGCGGTTACACTCGCCAATGTTCACATCCTCGTCGCAGTCATCGTCATCGACATAATACACACGAGGATCAAAAGTTCCTTCGAAATGCGCCGGCGTGTTATTCCAGTATGCTAGGGCTCGTTCGCTTCCCGTATCCTTTGCGCCACGAGAAGCCCCAAGATACGGCCTCAGTTCTCTTTCTCTCGGCTTATTTCACGACGAATTCGCCGAGCCGTGCTCTTCGAGAGGCTCGCGACGACGACGATGTTTGGCTCCATTTCCGAAGAGCGAGGTGCGCATTTCCGGCGGCGGCGACGGCAGCAGCAGCTTCGTTACACGGGCCATTTGCCAGCGAAACCCCGTGCCGTTAACGCGCGCTCCCGTCCTCTCGCAAAGGGATCTCGAAAACAGAGCTTTTGTGGCTTACCACCGCGTTCCCACCCAAGCTTTTTGCACGTCCTTCAGTTTCACCCATTTTCGCTCGTTCGTTATTCGTTCTTTCTTTACAGTTATCCTGCCTGTTTGCGGGCACAACACGCACTCGCTGATCACGGCATTCGGTCGCCCTTGCTTGCTTTTATTCTGTAACCCAAACGCGGTGCGGTCACAAAAGCTAGAACTACTCCGTTCTAGAAGTTATTTGAATGCCCGCGTTGTTCCGGGAGGAGGAGGGAAGATAACTGCCGTTCTCTGCCATCGCCGGATGTAGGTGCCCGTCGCGCGGCTTACCCGACAACGAAACAATCGTCCCGCTCGGCTGCGTAGCTCTGGCGTCGCGATGAAGACAAAGCCACAGCAGGCCACGGCGTGCACCCATTTGCACGACGTCTAACATTGATTGGAGTTTCGCAAAAGTTACTTCTCGTCGCCGGGAATACAATCGCTGCATGTACGCGGCCTCACACTTTCACCGCTCAGGTACTCAACCGCCGTTCGCTGCGACTCTTAAATATATTGTTGCGGTGTCACCGCGGCGCGACGCAGTTTCGGCACTTTGCGCGTCGAATGAGAACCTGAAGGTGCTAACTTATTCAACGAAACCCCGTTGATTATCTTGTTTTTATGTTTCTCATTGACAGTCATACCCGGTCGGCTTCCTCTCCTCTTCGATGACTAAATTGACTGTGACGAGAAAAGGGTTGCTCTAATGAACTTGCCTCACCATACGGAACGGGAGAAAGTTGCGAAACATTAGTCACACGTTTTATACCTGGGTCTTTTTTTTATTACTTTTGCAGCGTTAGAAACGGAAAGCTCTCTCTGCGTAACGCGTGCAAGAGACGCAGTTTCATTTTGCCAGCCCCGTAATTACAGGGCACCCACTCGCGCACGCTTTGCGCTTTGGTTTTCTAATCACCACGTAAATACTGCCGTTCCTGACGCATGAGAGAAGTGAAAGAATTACGTATGGTGCTGCTGCTTGTACTTACCATTGGTGAACGTTCACGAAGCAGTAGTTTTCCGATTATTTTCCCCCAAGAATAGTTTACCACGAAGCAGTACTTTGCAAAATTCACGTTCGTCAACAACGCCGTGTAATAAATAGCAGACATCAGTTACGCTAAGCTTACGCTATTGATTCCCAATATTTTTTTTCGAGCCTTTTCTTAATACATGCTGAGACATTGACTTACGACCGTTTGTTGGGTCTTTGTAGCTACTTTTTTAAACTTCGTTCTCGGGGGAATGCGACTCTATATTGCGTTTCGCACGCGGAGTTTGCAAAGGATGCGATCAATACTGCAAAGTCAGGTTTTCTGCACGGCATTTGCATAACGTTTTCGTTCTGTGGGTAATTGCTTCAGCTTCAGCAAATGGCCGCTTGGGGCGTTCATCATCCGCGATCACCGTGCCATGGAGTCACGAGATGTTGTGGGGAACCTGGAAGTCGTTCTCGCCTTTTTTGTCGGCAGCTATCTATCTATCTATCTATCTATCTATCTATCTATCTATCTATCTATCTATCTATCTATCTATCTATCTATCTATCTATCTATCTATCTATCTATCTAATCATCCTGAAGTTTCAGACGCGAAGTACTGCTCTATTGTGAGTGCTACCAGAGAAATGGAAGTGCCTTCGAATTTTTCACTGCTTCGAATCGCCGAGCACACTAGATTACATTTTTATACCTTTAAAATGACAGGCACAAGTACATGTTTACCGTTTGAGAGAGAATTTGCGTGGCGAGGACTGGCGTAGTTTTCTTTTTTTTTTTTATTGAACCAGCAAACGCATGCGTAAGCTGATCCCGCGATACGTCGCCACTCGTCACGATGCTTAGATTCGGATGAGACGAAAAGTTCGGCGTATGTTTATTCGCTGCAGCCTTCGGTGCACCACGGAATCGACTGTGCGCGTCTCGACTTTCGCGATTGAGAAGACTCTCGTATTACTCTTCAGCAAATGTAATTCAGCCCATCTCGGCAAACACCAGCGAGACGTCCTGTCGCGCTTCAACAACGTTAGCAGCGCCGCAGCGAAGCCCTTCAATCGCGGCATTACACATTGTGGCATTTGAACTGGCCTCGTCCTTTAATATATTGACTTTTTTTTTGGAAGTGCACTCTCTTAAAAGTAAGCTTTTCTGACTTTTTTGAGGGCTGCGCGAGCGAAAGAGAATACAATGCGTATGGTTGAGATTGACATTCCGTATGAATATCATATCAGGTGACACGTCCTTGTTCAACGATGCTGCAACTCGCATTGCGGCAAACTCGTGTAATCTGTAATCAGAACTCCTTCCAGATTGCACACGAAAGCGTAATCCTTGTGATTGGAACAATGTTTCATCTGAGCGTTCTTTCTTTTTCTATTTTTTTCATCCTGTCCATTCGTGAAACGCTCAACGCGTAATTCGACCAATGCCAGAAAATCTGGCTTCTAGACTCGTTTTTCGTTTTCTTAAAAGCTTCGGCAATAATGCCATTATTGATTTTATTCCTTTTGTAGGACGGCTTAACGGTATGTCTTCCGCGGATTTTTTTTTTTCTCCTCGCGTCCTCGGAAAATTTGCATTTGATCCGCTTAGTCAGTCTATGAGCCTTCCTTTTTTTTTATGCCAGAGCATAATGCAATAACATTATCTTTTCAGGGTAAGGGCTGCAGAACGGGCCTCGAAGTAGACGCTATAGTGTAGATTGTGTGGCCGCCACCACAAAAAAAGAAAATACAGTCGAAGATGCTAGCAAAGATCCGCGGAACGCTGCACTCTGGGACCATGATTGAAAGCGTAAAAGCGTGTTGATTTCACGGTTATGAATAGTGCAAATCTCTAAGTTGAAAGTTGCGCTGTATAGTGTACAGATTTCCAAGCACGCATACGCCTATCGTACTGCTTCCGAGGCTCTTACGGAAATTAACACGCCGATGGGCAGTAATCACATGCACGTATCTGTAGTAAAAATAAGCGTGATGATTAAACCTTGCAAACATATGGGTACGTACCACTATATAACGCTTATCTACACACCTGTCCGAATAAACACCTTTTGTTTTCTTGATTTTATAAATACTTACATCTACCAGGATTAGCGAATAGTTTTTAAAAGATTCACCTGCACCGAGGTTAGCAGATAGAAAAAAGAAATTCATTTCTGACGCGCTCATAAAACTGTGAACTGACAATTTCCCATGTCATGTTCTAACGAGAGTGATAATTCATTTGCCGGTATTAATCCTTATCGTAATCGTCACTTGGGTGGACCTCTCTTGCGTAAACTTGTCGTGTTTCATCTCATGTAGGCAACCAACACAGCCCGTTCTCATAAAAGCGGCGTCAAGCGTGCTCTCATAAATCAAGACAAATCTATCATTTCTTCAGTAATTTTTTTTACCGCCAGTCTTTTGTAGTTATCCCTGCTTCACCAAAAGATCATGTCAAACTCTTGTACTCAAGCTATATTTCACCGGGTTATCAAACGGTTCAAGCAAAATGCGATAAAAACTGCATGCAGAATCTAGTTGTGTGAATGATGTGTCAGCGTTTACAACTAATCACCTGCTGTTGCGCCATCCTATGATGCCCCTGTTGAGTAGAGTAGTGCGCTGCTGGTTCAGGGTGACGTTCATTATCACACGCTTGTATTTCGCGCGCTTGCTCTCGCACCCCTTGCAATGTCTTTTTATTTTTTAACTGACGAGGATGTGAAAATGTAGTGCGTGGCGCATGTCACTTGGTTCGCGCTAGAATGCTAGCCTGAGTAGGTAGTTGGCTAGACGTTCTGATGGTCGCAGCAGCCATCTTCTGGCCGACTGGCACTGGGTGACTGCGGGCCGAGACGCGGCCATTTCCCGCAGAGTACAACGGTCAATGTCAAATTTGTACGTTGTTCTGTTGAGGCCTGTTATAGTACGACGTGCTCAGTTACATTTTTCTGTAACGCCCTGCAACGGTGGTCTAGTGGCTATGGCACTCGGCTGCTGATCCGAGGGTCGCGGGATCGAATCCCGGCCGCTGCGGCTGCATTTCGATGAAGGCGATATGTTCAGGCTCGTCTACTGTGCGGTGTCAGTGCACGTTAAAGAACCCCAGGTGGTCAAACTTTCCGAAGCCTCCACTACTGCGTCTCTCATAATCATATCGTGGTCTTGGGGCATAAAATCCCATAAATCAATCAATCAACGTTTTCCGTACCGCCGGTACAAGTGCATTCGCATGGTTCAAATGTGATCGAACTTTGCAAGCTTGGGTAAGACACTCACCTCCAGAGCGTAGAAGTGTATGTTCAAAACATTGCACTAAAAACAAAAAAACATTTCTCGACTATTCGCCTTCCGTAACGTGTGGGCAGATCGATTTCTCCTTGATTCTACATAGATATTCGTACGCATTTAGAAGCGTCGAAGTAAGAGTAACATATGAAATTTTTCGGTAAGCGTAACTTTGAACAAGGAAGACATTAAAGAAACGAGAACACCGCCGGCTAGCAACTAAAGCTTCCTGAACGAAAAAAAAAAAAAAACGAGGACTTCTCTAGTAATAAAGCGATTGAAGGAAATATTACATAAAAAAGAAAAAATACGGAAAGCTCATTATCTCAAACCTTCAATATAGGATAACTAGATCAGCAAACTAACTTGTTAGCAAAGGTACACGCGATTATTTTTTTTATTTGGTTGCTTGAATCTCGCGATAAAGACTACGTGCACGAATCGTCAGAGAACGTATGAAGCGATCTCCCTTCTCCTGCGACTGTAATCGTTCGCATCGCGCCACGATTTATTATTTTAATTACTGCGGCACTGGCAGAGTTTCCGCGTAAACTAAGGACTCCCGGTGTTGCCTCATTAACTGTCTTGACACAAAGGACGTTTCGAAACGCTTTGCCGGTAGCCCGCATTCCACACGAGCGTCCCGTCTCTCTACGGAGCAATTAAGGATGCAGTATGGCTTACGATGTAGCGAGAAATGCTTTCCGCTCGCGAATAATAAGCTCAGTCTCCATGGCCACAAAGCTTTCAACTATACACTATACCTCGCCGGTTGCCGACGTCCCTTTCATGCCTTGCGAAACGCGCTCAGTGCCTCATACTTTCTTAATCCCTTTCTACAACACTTTGCTCCAGCACATTTCACCTTTTTATCGTGGTTTCTTGCACAGAAAGCCCCACAAAATTATTATTATGATTATCTTTCAGTCTGCATATTCATTATCCTTTTCTCTGATCCCCTTCAGCCTCATAATAGTACGCGTGTGCCTTCTTCGAGTGAACTGCCATTGTGCGCTCTCAGAATGTGGGGGTTCGTTTATAGTTTTAATCGCTGCTTTGTCTTTCTCTCTGACACGTGTTTTATTCGTTGTCGTGAACTCCCATAATGACTCTTAACAATGCATTTTCGCCGTCGGGAAAGCCTCTGGCATCTATCTATCTATCTATCTATCTATCTATCTATCTATCTATCTATCTATCTATCTATCTATCTATCTATCTATCTATCTATCTATCTATCTATCTATCTATCTATCTATCTATCTATCTGCAAGAAATACAGTTAAGGTCTCACTCCATACTAACATGCAACATACAAGTCTATGGACGTTCATTACTGTAATGCAACCATAAAGAAAAAAATATTCCCCTGCATAGGTCGTGCGAATATAGGAGAATGTGGCACATGTCCTAAAGGCCGAGTCGTTTAAAAGTAAGCTCGTAAAGCGCTCACGAAATCCTTTCACGGCTTTCTTCACGACAACGTCAGGCCTGGCCACATTTCATCGCGTACAGGATGTACACGCTCGTCAACGCGCTATTTTTAATTAAGAGCGGCACGCGCACCTTTGGGCATATTCTTTCGCACAAGAACTTTCGTTGTAGCACCTCGCAAGACCGTGTTCCTTGTTGCCGTTTTCTTCTTGTTCTTTACTTTTGAATCTTAAAGAAAGCGGCCGTGTCACGTTGTCCGCTAAGGAGATGGGAAATAAGGCCGACCGCTAAATGGATGAAAGCTTCGGCGAGAAAATTTGCATCGTCCATTAGTGTGCCTTGGATTCTATGCAGGGCAGGGAATAAAATAGCTGCGCCCCTCGTCAGTCATGTCGCTCGTAAGACATGGCAGGCTTGGGTTTTTTACTTATTTTCCTTTTTTCCTTGAAAGTGCGATCACTGCTAAGCAGCATTTCACGGTGACGTTGATTAACGCGCCTTGCTTCCTGCTCGCTCCATTTTTTCCCCCTTTGCTGGATAAAGACAGGGAGATCAGCCAGCGGATCGGCCGGCTGTTGTGTGATAGTGAAAAGGAGTGACGACGAATAAACGTTGTAAGAAATCAAATCAAAATGAAAGTGAGATTTTATAAAATCGTAGATGAACTGCAACTGTTGTATGCCTAGCGTTCACAAATACTTGGTCTAAGAGCGTGTCTGACGCCCTCTGCGCAAAGTACTTTCTGAACATTGCCGAGCATTGTCGTGTGGTGGTCGTGGCTTATCTTCCAAGAACGTTGTAGCGAGGGTACCCACAAATAAAATGCTTGACCGTGTCTTCGCGGACGCAGTGGTCGCATGCAGCGCCGTAAGCTGATCAGGGGCCAAATTCATAAAATTCGTGTTTCTTAAATGAGTTTTGCCATTGGCCGGTCAGCTTCGGTAAATGTATTCCAACATCAGGTTTGTTTAAAAGATTCTCTTATGCGGTTTTTTAACGTAACTCGCTTTTGGTGCATACGGGCTGTGATGTGACACGAACAGTCATACAAGTGTGTAAATAGGACTATGCCCAACAACGGGAGGCACAGAATTATCTTTTCATTTTTTTTTCAGCTCGCAGAACAAAAAGCGCAATCAAGATCGGTTGTAAATATCTACTAAAATGAAAACTGCGGGTTCTTATGCGTGAGAGCTACAATTTGATTATAAGGTACAACGTAAGGCTATAGAGCGGATTATTTCTCGCCTCATGTACAGGCATTCGCAAAATAGTCTTACGCCAACAGCGTTCGTAACAATCTATTTCCACCAATAATAGAACTGGCCAGAAAGCGGCCAACCGAAGCGGCCAACCAATGGCAAAGAAAGCGGCAAAGAAAGCGGCCAACCAATGGCAAAAAGCCCCTACGAAAGGGAACGTTTTTGTCAATCCGACCCCGAGTGTGCACATAAACTGAAACACACGTGTATCTCGTTCTGCATCTAGATACCATTGAAATTCAGTCATGGCGTCTTGGATCACATTCACTACCTTGTGAGCGAACGGACAAAGCTGGCTCTGTGCTCGCCACTAGATTGTCTGCGAAATCCGTTACCAACTACACGTCAATCACTTGGCGCGTAAGGTAACAACCGCAATATGGCACAAGAGCCCTTCATAAACGTGCATCACCTTCCACTTTATTATTTTTTGTCGTTCATATTTATACGTACGTCGCGATAATTATCTGACCCCCGTTCACTTGTCTGCGCTACAAACGCTATCTTTTCTCGTTCAAGCGCAATATTCGATGCCAGATTTTTCCATCATCGAGACCAGTAAGATCCCACGAAATGCGAAGCTCGACTACAGTTTATTAAAGCCGTGCACGGAGCTGTCCCGGCCAGCGGTGGTCTGAAACCTTATGCCACTTTTTCAAAATTGCCAAAGTTTGTTCCGCGTCTTGCGGTTGGACGAACCGGCCGCTAAGCCCGAGCTCAGCGCACGTGAAGGCGTGGAAGAGAGAGAGCGTGGGTTCTCTTCATCTGCCTCAACTTTTAATTGGGTTTTAACTGACGACGTAATTGAAATCAAGTCGAGAATGCTTGAAATGCGAAGGCACCGAAGCGTCGGAGTGCAATGGAAAAAAAAAAAGAAACAGGAAACAGGGAAGGCGAGCTCATTCTGGCGTGAATCTCGCAAGACTTTGGACTCTGTCTAACTAGAAGACTCACAAGCTCATTGTGTTTTCTTATAAATTTCGTTTCATTTGAAAGCTTCATCTTCAACTCTCTTTCAACCGTTTTGCGTTAAACCGTGCGCCGTACCCCTTTCTAGAAGCTGTGAAAGAATGGTTATGAGAGCCTCCATCTGGACAGTTCTCGTTCCGAAAACAACCCTCATTTTCCCAGCCTTTCTTTCTCGTTACGTTACCAGACAATTAGCGAGCGGCGGTCAGAAAACGCAACAGTAAAACCGAAGGCGAATTATCCTGCGCAGACGCTTCAGAACACTCGCGTATTCTGCAACAAGAACGCGCTCTTCGTCTGCCTCAAACCGAAAAGGCTGTGCGTCCTTCTAAACTTATACTCGTATACGTTATGATCGTTTCGGTAAATATAATAGCTTGATGAGGCTCGCCGCGAACTTGGGTTTCGCTGGGTAACTAATGGAGAACTTGCGCAGCGAGGGCGCCCAGTATAAATTATCCCTGGTCACTGTTGCTACCTTGAGAGCTTAGGCAGTCTTTAGACCAAAAAGAAAAGAAAAAATGAAGATGAGAGAGAGAGAGAGAGGTGTTCTTTATAATAGAAGACAAATGCACCCAACACATACCGTGTGCCCCATTCACTCTGAATGATACGTAGAATTGGGTAGGTAGAGTTCGTAATACTCATAATGTGTCTACATACCACATATAAGGAACGCACCTTACCAGAATCCATTCAAACGGGCGACCAATGCGTAAGATGCGCTTTGCCTCATGGGCAAAGCGCAACTTCCCCGCGAAGCTGCACTGTACAGTTTTGTCTGAATATGTGAATCTTAAAGTGAACGAATAATTACTGTGCTACAGCAGACACTCAGTCGTCTCTTTACCTAGGGCGTGAGCCGACCAGTGCGACTACTGATGAACAGCATGTTCGTATTACTCCAACATGTACAGCCGGCCAAACATTTAAGTGGGGCGAAATCGAGCGGCAAATTTTTTGCGCGTCAGCGTTATACGACGCAGCAAAGTTGCAGACAGGTTGAGATAGAGGAGTAGCGCGCCCACGTGCGCCCCTACTTCAAACTGTCTGCAACTTTGCTGCGTCGGATAACGATGGCGCGCAGAAAATTTGCCGCTCGCGCGCTCCAGTTAAAAAATGTGGGCGGCTGCACGTAAGCCAGCATAGCCTTGCTAACCCAGTAACATCGGCAAATGCATGCAAGCACCCATAATGCCTTTAGCGACTAGATAACTTTCACTAACTGAACTTCTGAGCAGAAATTCATGTATTAATTTAGTTGACTCTCGAATTCCTAAATTCCTAGGAGCTTGACGTGTTGTCTGTCAATCTTCGATGCGTCGAGAGGCGGACTAATGCATTCAGCCTCGCGTTGTGTGCTATAAATGCACCCGCCCACGATGCCTTTAGACACGAGATATTTGCCAATAACCGAATTTTAGCGGCAGTGCCCGTTACTTGATGGCGTGTGAGTCAACCGAACGCATTCCTTGGCGGCGCCCATGCGCGTTCCCTGCGCATGCAAACACTCTGAAGCGGTTTGCGAGGGTGTTGTAAGCGAGGGCGTCACCAGACGGAGTTGTTTGGACACTCGTAGTTGACACGGCTTCGAGCAAAGAAGCGTGAACATAGCGATGAAGGCGAAGCGCGTGATACAGCGCGGTGGCAAACGCAAATAGAAAAGTTCCAACACTCCTCCTTTCCACCCCAACTTTCGACGTCTCCGTACCGCCTCGCTTGCTGAACACTTTCGCAATTCTCCTGTTCTCGAAAAACTTTCAGCCAAGAAGCTACAAGGAAGATGTAATAGCAAAGGACGTCTGAAGCGGCACCGAATGATCAATACCCTGTCACGCTGCCTCATATTGCAAAGAGATACGCCACCTCCGGTCACGCCAGCTTCGAAACAAGGCTTATACACACGAGCGACATGCGAGCTTGTGGCGGCGGTTTCCCCTTCGTCAATTTCGCTTCGTCTTCACATTATTCACCCCCCGATACGGCCGCGCCGGCGTCCGCATCCATACGGCAAACCACAATTGCCGAGTTTCCCATCGTTGTTAATAAACCTGCGCGAACATTCATCTCCCCGAAAATTGGACGGGCAAGTTTAGCGAGTCGCATCTCTGCGCGGGAAAGAAGGGCGACAGTGTGGATCCTGTTTACGCCAATGCGCGCCTCGCAATTCAACGGGTGCGCGCGCATGCGCATAAGAAGAGGAAAAAAAAGGAACTCACGCGAGCACACGTACACGGAGATAAATTAATCTCCCTAAAGGAGGCGCCTAAAAATCGGGTCGCGCGTGTACATCGGGGCCGACGGTAACTCCGAGCAAAACGGAGAAAGACCACGGGCTCAGCACATACGCGCAGGTTATACTAGCGCCCTGCGTGAAGCAAGACAAAAAAAAAATAAACTAGAGCAAAAGCGGTGGCAACAAGCTATCTTCACGGTGGCTGAGAAGCTTGTTGAAAGCGGGACAAAGCCTGAAAGAACGTTCTCGGCGTCGCTCGAGCGGAGCGTGGAGTTTTATCATTATTAATGCGTCGTCGAGCCAAGATGAAGCCAATGTAATCTCGAGATGAGAAGAGGCTTCATCTCTGCGCACCACTTTCGCTTGTTGCTTTCTTGACTCCCGTTTTCCGCTGCTATAGCCTTCGTCCCGTTCGTATACAGCCTCGGTGTCTCTTGTTTATTTTTTATTTTTTTCTGTTTCGCCGCGGCTTACCTTCCCTCTTTTGTAGCGGGGGCCAAGACTCGTCGCCGGATGTCTCTTGTGGCCCCGTGTGGCCGCTTTCATCTCTCGCCGAGACTCCATCTAGCTTCATAAAGCACGCCAGCGGCAGCAGTTGGGATCAGCTCAGGTATCCAATTTCAATTTCACGAGAACTTTTCTCTCCTCTCTCTCTCTCTTTCGTCATCTTCTCTCCTCGCTTTGTTCATAGCAAGCACTGTCGTAGTCATGCACTGTGTTACTGCATCGAGCATTTCACAAATGGAAAAAGTTTTACAGAGAAGAAAGTGAGATTCACAAGTAGAAAAATATCACGAAAGGTGTACCACTATGCAGTACGTGTCTACGAGATCTTGCCTATTTTGTTTTATGAGGGGTACACCGGTGAAAAAGAAACGTATTCGGCCGTTTCAGCTGGTTCACTCTTGCGTCGCGCGGTCAGTTAGAAACAGTGCGAGCAAACGGAGCGAGTGACTTGCGGTCCAATACGAGCTGCTCTCAAGAGACATGATGACAGCAAAGTAACAATAAAAAGCAAAGTTCCAAGCAAAATATAACGAGCTTTTGTTTTAAAGGTCATTTTAATTTTCTCACTAAGGCGGCTCTTCATGCTAACCTGCAACCTTTTTTTCATTTTCATGCTCATATTTTTTTTTCATTTTATTAACGGTTCGTTGTAGTGAAGATGTGTCCTAGCTGAGTACAAAATCCGCTCAACCAGACATATAAATGGTCAAGAAGAACTGAAGAGCATATGGTTTGTTCTTTTCAAACAGAACTCTTGCCGACCTTACTCTATTATATTGACTCCACATGTTTGTTGACTGTGTATGCTTCAACATTCTGTAATAAGTGCATTCTTCAGCCGTTGCGCTTGTGCCTTTCGCTTTTTCAGTGCCCTTGGTTCTTAAGCGGTGCGCAGATAGCTTCACTACGCATTGTAGCAGCATTTATACAGTAGAACACGTGATGCGAACAACTGTACAGCCAGAGCAGTTGCACTTGTATATCGCTAAACGCCTGGACTAGCAAGCCAGGCCTCAAACCTGGCTTACATCTTCGGAATCATTAATAAAGCATTCTCTCTCTCTCTCTCGCTATCTCCCTCTATTTCTCTCAATGCGATACACGAAGCGCCTTTTGAAAGTTGCGAATACACGACAGGATGTCTTCAGCGCGAAAAACATTTCTTAATTATGTGATTGCCGAATAATCCATTACAGTGGTGGTGACGAGGGTAAAATTATTCAGCTTTAGCATAACTATTGGTCTCAAGCTTGATTGCAATGATCCTAGCCCACCCTGCTTCCTTTCCCTGCAGTGATAGAGGGTAGTACTTCCAGCACCTCACAGAAAATGGAGGGTAGTAGCTGAGGACTCCTTTAAAAACTCGAGCATTTTCATTTTACTTCAAAGATAACGTCACACTTTTCACATATCACTCGTATTACAGTTGAAATTGATTTTCAGTCACCACATTCTTCATCTTTCTTTAATGTTCATTAGAAAAAATATTTCCTACAACATGCACAGATTCGAGGTACCTTGTAGGATTTAATCTGTTACGTCTCGTTGACATAGCTGATTGCAGATACGTTATTAATGTGACGCACTCTTGTACGCGCGACTCAACGAAACGTCTATGCTTCTTCTTGAATACAACTAAACTGAAGTTCGTAGAAGAATGTACCACCAGTGAGTCTGCACTGAGAGCCTTTTTATTTTATTCATCTAATCACATTCCATTTTTCTCATCGGCCATCTCTCCTCCTTTACCAGGTACTAGCTACCGAAATTGATGTTTATCTAGCTTAGTTGAGCGCTCTTACCTTTCTTCTCTCCCACTATTTCTTTTTTCAGCGCATACTTTAAAAAAATATCATGCAACCCGTTCGAGAAGCCCCTTCAAATATTTGTGCGTCAACACAGAGAGAACCCCTATTCCCGTTTCTTGTCATCTAGGCTGTGTATTATAATATGTCTTCCTAAATAAACTCGACGTCGATAACCCTCGCAAGCCAGCCCTGCTTTGTTGATATAGAAACGCAAAATGAATTAGTTATATGCTAATTAGAACTCTGCTACCGATCTTAAGACGCCGAGTGCCAGTTTTACATGAACACCGTTTAATTCACAAGCGCCGCAATTTATCAAGCCGGTAGAGCATTCGCATACGCGAAGGCAAATATAAGCGGGAGATTGCGTACATAAAGAACACTGATTAAGTTCCATCAGCACACGAAGTTCAAGCTTGGGTAAGCAGGGTTAGGTTAACGATGTCCTGGCGTTCAGAAAAACAAAAATGAAGACAACGAAGAAGGTATGACCTTCCCAAGAATCATAATTGTTCCCGCTTCTTCTCTTTTCTTTTTTTCCTCTCTCTGTATAAACGTAAGAAAGCAGCCTGACCACATGGGCGAAACCACGACGCACACCGCGAAAGGTGAATGACAAAGACAGAAAAATATGCGACACGAAAGACGCACTCGTACAGACAAGCAGTCGTTCGCGAGGGCCAGAAACAACGCGAGAAGGCATCGAAGCACCTCAACGAAACCCGCCGTGACGTCGGGCATGACGTCAGGCATGGCGACACAGACCAGACAAAACGAAGAACATAGGGGAGACCAGCCCCGAACACAGACGCGACAAGCTTCGCTGTACGCCGGCGGTTCGGGAATAAGCGGATAATGGGGACGGAGTGCACGAGGAGAACTGCGCAGCGATCGCAAACACGGGTTAATTAAAAACCATGATTCTGACCGAGTGAACGAAACTGCCGCGCTTCGCTGGAACAACGGGTGCGGCGGGAGCCGGAAGTGGGCCATTTCCTACTGCGCCTCCCTTCCGCTTCGCTTCGCCGCATGCAAAGACGAATTGAGCGCTTCCTCGTACTTTATTGCTCTTTTGCACGCGCTGGAATTGCATTGCTTCCCTGGTGTTGTTTTGTTTTACTTCGATGTTTCATTATTTACGGATTTACTTGCCCCTGCAAGCTTCTTTTGCTTCGCTTTCGCTTTGAGTAATGGTCGCAGTAACACATCCTGCACTTCCTTGATGTAACTGATCCTGATCCTTACACACTGCTGCTGCAAACTGCTCCAAAGCGTTGCCCTCCGCTGAACTGCACGAAAGTAAGGACAGAAGAGACCGAGTTCATTCCTTTTTCCCAATTTTTGTTTTGCTTCCTCTCTCGATATCTTATTCAGACAAGTGCTATAAAAAAAGTGACTCCTGCATGCACATACATATTTTTGTTTTCGCATGTTGTGTCGATGCAGTTTCTTTCCTTTTATATAATGACTTCCTCTTCCGCTGCCCTTTTTCCGTGCTGCTGTGGTTTATTTTTCTAAGCGAGGTTCACGTCCCAGCGTTGAACGAGAATACGACACCTCTCATGATACGTCTCTCAACTGACGCCTATCTAGCGTGTTTATCTTGTATGCTAATGTGTTGACCATTTGTGCTTCGGCGCGCTACGCCCATGATCGACCCTGCGTAGCGATTGTTTATTTGCTTAGGTGAACGTTTTCGCACGAACATTTTTATTTATCTTGCGTGATGTTCTCGACCTGTTACATGGCCTGTGCTTTCTGTTCCGTTAGAAAAACTTATCTTCTTGTGCTGCGGTATCCTCTTTCTATTTCTTGCTTATGCCTCGGTACATTTTATTGATATAGAGAACTGCTAAAATAACCAACAAAATGGGTAAATTTGAGAAACGGAAACTTACATTCGCATGAATATTATATGAGGCAACAAAGGGGAAAATGTGTTTCCATGTCCTTTTTTTTTGTTTTTCTTCGAAACAAGACTCGAAATAACAAAAAATATCGTGGTGCCGAACAGGGCACTAAATCATTGTCATCATAATCTCAATGATCAAGATGATGATGGTTTTATCATCTGCAGCACCAGTACAACATTGCCAGGTAACCAGTTCTGATATGCAGATGGTGGTGGAAGGTCGACTTATTTGACGTCTGTAAGAATTTCAACTTGATGTATTGAATGAGCATATGAAAGATGGAAGTTAGTACATGAAAAAAAAATACTGCCACCCGATGCGCGCGAAGACATTGATACATACAACTCATAGCTGGTGTTGTCAGCACTTCACGCATTAATGCTACCACATAATTAGGGCCCATAAAATGTGTTTCCATTGAACTTTCCATTTCTTTCGCTATCGACACGCCTGACAAGAGGCAAATCACAGTGCTGAGCTGAGTAGAGTGCCATTGGGATCACAGAAGAATCATAGAAAGATATAACATTTGGACAGAATCGTTAAATTATTCCGCTCCAGTCTCCAGTATGTACCGACACATAAGAACTCAGCGTTAATTGCATACTGAAAAGGAGTGCAATGAATCTAATTGTCCGGAGAGTTTGCTTTGAAAGAAATGCATGTTAATAGTGGTAGCGATTGACGTATAAATCCTTTTCAATGAGTTTCATTCGCTCCCCATTATTCCACTTGGGTAGCTGGCTTATCACAGTCATGACGTAGTAGACACACTATAACCACTCCGATCACTTACGGACTGAACTTATCAGAGAAAGAAAACAATAGTCTATGGAACTCTGCGAATTTTCTACGTTTTGGAAACGAAATTGTTGGTTTTTCTTCTTTATTTTGCGATTCTTACTGCGTTCTCTTGGACAGCCTTCATATATTTGTTACGTGCTTCATGTGCGTATAGCTTTTACTTCGCCTCAAAATGTTACTACCATTGCACCTCTGAGGAACCACCGTCATCCCCGATAAGCTAGACGCGCTCCTAAGCCGCCTTTGGGGATCACTGCGCCATTACCTCCTGCAGCTGCTCAATTTCCTGATTGCGTTGCCGTCGCTACACGCTTGTCAGAATCGAGTGACCCTGTGTTGGTCACTGGCCAAAGCGCCTTGCTTGTTCATTTGGTATATACCGCTAATCGCAAGGCGCTACCATTTGTTACGGGCGCTTCAATACTATCCTTCGAATGCAATTTTCGCACGCTTTGTTCATTTACTGCTCACCCGATCTTGAAAAAGCCCCGCCACGGTGGTCTAGTGGTTATGGCACTCGGCTGCAGATCCGAAGGTCGCGGGATCGAATCCCGGCCGCGGCGGCTGCATTTCGATGGAGGCGAAATGTTGAGGCCCTTGTGCTGTGCGACGTCAGTGCACAGCACAAGGGCACAAGAACGCCAGGAGGTCGAAATTTCCAGAGACCTTCACTACGGCGCCTCTCATAATCATATGGTGGTTTTGGGATGTTAATCCCCACAAATCAACCAATCTTGCAAAAAGTGCAAAAGGCATGGATACATGCATGCGACACCTAAGCTACGAGGAGGCGGGATAACCGAAAAAATCAAAGAAAAATCATCTTCGTAAGCAGAAGTTCTACTTTCAGCGCTTGGGATCCTGTATCCTTCTTTTTCACGTCCACGCGACAATATCAGCGCGTACGGTCCGAGTGTGAGGAAAGGATTCCATTTGCATGAAACAAAAAGGTGACGAATGGCGATATGCCGCTCGCCGAAGTGTGGTACCGATGTGAAAAAGCGCGCGAGGGGAGGCCGTCATAGATTATTCACGTTCCATGTTGCTGCTGTATACGGTCAGTATTGCGTGTGTGCCACGCTGTGAAAACTGAGCAGAAGAGAAAGCGTTCACCTTATATCACGTGAGAAGATAGCGTACGTAAGGGTAAAACACGAGCAGCGGCTTCGGCTCGCTGTCGACTTCGTATGGCCACGACGCAGGCCATGTATATCACACTGCACGTAACTGTGGACGCGCAGCTCAAGTCACATTTGCGAACAGTTGCGGTGGGTGCGGGCTCGAATGTGCTTTGAATGACAGTGTTGCAGTGATCACGTGAGAAGTAAAGCGCGCCTCGATTCAGCGCGAGTAGCATTCTGCTGGAGCTCTTGTGCAGGCGTTCTGATGAGACGCGGTGGCATGATGGCGTAAGGACCGCTTCACGGCGACAGCCGCCTCCCCGCTCCGCACCGCTGGTGACCGCATCGCCAACAAACTAGACAAAGGCCGAGATGAAGTAGAGAGAGAGGGAGATTCTTCCTCTTCATCTTGCCCTCTCTCTCGCTATAGTTGGTGATGTTAAAGCGCTCTTGTACCATCTCCCGACCATGTCCCTAAAGGAATTTCCTGCATGACATTAAGCGACGAAATTTTATGGGAACACTGAGCTTGAAAAGAAGATGATGATTATGAAGCTTATGGCTTGCTTCAGAAGTTTCCCCGCTGGTAAAAGCTGTTTGGAATTGGTCTGTGATATTTTATATATCTGACATTGCGATTTCCATCTTGCGAACTTTTGAAAACACTGAAATCTTTCCAAAACCAATAATTATTGCGCGTTTCATTGACCAGCCTCTGCTTATAGATTACGAACTCTACTGTAATAATACTTATCCCAATTTGGCGGCCTCCACAAAAAGGTACTCCTCGAGGCTACTGGCGCAATTCCGCTTAACTGACAAACCAGGTGCCGAATTCGCAAGATGCATCTTTTTCATTGGCCAATGGTTTTACAAACGATATGTCAAGCATCAGAATTGACTGAAATATTTTTTTACGAAAGTTTTTATGGTAAGGCGTCTTTTGTGAACACGGTTCCATAACTTGTAACCTGTCTTGGAAGATGCTTCACCTCCTGGCATTTTATTACTTAGGTTCATATCTATTCTCGCTTATCGTATGTATCTTAATGTATTTTTTTCCTGTATCCGCCCATACTCGCCGTATTCTAATCACGGTGGAGTTCACGCGGATTCTTTAACGCTCATATACGTTCGGTTACGTTGTAGGTTAACGACTCCGCCGTACAGTCGGGGTGCATAAATCTCGGGGAGCCGCGCTGCGCGAACGGAGCTTGCCCCTCTTTATCTTAAGACACCTGCGACCCGTTTCGCCTCCACAGCAAGGAGGAGCTTGTCCCGGGCGATCGCCTTCCCGAACTTCACATTCATTCTCGGCCCCTTTTAGTCTCGTTTACTTAACGTTCGCGAGGTTTTATCACGTGTCCTGTTGAGCCCTCGTCTTACGCACCCCCCCCCCCCCCCCCACTCCCACCTTTTTCCCCGGTCGAGGTACGACAGAAGTTTCGCAAAGTCATTTACACGGGATCGCTACTTTTCTTTACAAGTAAAATGAAGATAAAACAAGTGCAACAAGACCAATTAGGGATAACTAAAAAGTCACGGCAACTCCACCGGAGCTTATTCTATCTGCGTCGGGTGCACGAAACAACGTCGTAATGTTGTAAGGCAAAATAAATACCACGATCAAAGTAAAAAAAAAGTTTTAAAGGTTAGAGGCTCAAGTTACGCACCGGGGAGTATCTCCCGTTGGCGGTGGCTTCCCGAAAGCGAGACATAAAAAGCCGTTTCACAGCCGGGAAGTAAGGCCAGTGCCTTCTTCTCACCCTTCCCGGCACGTGGTCTTTACCAAAAATTTCCTCGTAAAAGTAGTGTCCCGTAGCACCGGAGCAACACTCCACCGTCGCTGCATAAGGAAAAAAAAAAGTCTCACGAAAACAGAACAGCGAAGACACCGTGTCCTGACGAGGGCCAAGAGTTCGGGGCAGGAGCAACAGCAGCAGTAGCAATAGCGGGGAAAGTGGCCAGATGGTTCTCGAGGACGGCAGGCCACTCACTCCTCTGGGCCGCGAGTTGGAAAGAGGGAAGACGGGCCCTCTTAAACCGTCGTCAAAGCTGCAAAAGCGACGTTGCAGTGGAGCTAATTAAATTTGGGAGAGCCGACGCAGTGGCCCTCCGATGAGAAAGCAAGCGGGAAGCGATGCGCGGAGGCGAGACGAGGAGGAAACCCCCACTGGCACCACCCACTGCGCTGCGATCCCATGCTTTCATCGGCACTATACCGTTCATCGCTCACGGCCGTTTCATCCTCCGTCTCCGCATTTCGCTCATCAAAAACTGGGCGTCGCATATCGGGTGCTGGATGCGCTGCTGCTCGGGCGCGCAAGCGCCGAGTTGCGACGCGATCGCAGAATGTTCGACGAAGGCCTCGGTCCCTGGAGCGCAAGAATGCCTCGTCGATGATGTGTGCCAGGGATGAGTGGCGGGAAAGGGGCGGGGAAAGAAGGGGCGTCCTTTGAAGCATACCGACGCTTCTGCGAAAGTGAAGCGATTCAATCAAGTTTGCGCAGAGGCACCCGATGCCCCGGTTGCGACCGGGCAACTGTGGAATGTCGACTGCGCCTTCATAACGCCGTGCATGTGTACGGAAAGCTTCCCTTAATTCGGTTTTTTTTCTGCGCACACTTATCTGTATTTCTTTCGCCTTTGCCAGTGTTGCTACCCGACTTGCGAAACGTTCAAATTCCTCTTTGTCGAGCTGCTATATACGCGAGACCTTTGAGCACAAGTCCTCGTCGCTCGGCTAGCTTAGCGTCACATATTAGTTTCCTCCACGAGCGCGTCAATTTTGCCTTCCCGCTAGCACGATACGCTCTCGGCCGGAATATTTTTTCTTGCCTGCGCTCGTCTGTCGTCGTATACACTCCGGCGTAATTAGTCGCGAAGTACAAGACAAGATACGGCGCGTTTCTTCCCCCGTTCGCCATCCCTTATTAGGGTCTTATAAACGCCTTTATTTCCATCTCGTCTTGGCGCTCTTTGCTCCTCACGACGCGCGCATTATGTTGCCGACGTGGCGGCTCCCTTTTCAAAGAGGCTTCGCTCTGCCTAGTTGCAGCGGCCTCTTTCCCGTAAGAAGGCTGCATGTCCCGCGAAGCGCGCGACCTCAGGAGCGGGCGGCATTCAGGCCCGCGGCGCAGAATGCCGCGTCCGACAGCGACGACGCGTTCGTTCGACAGTTGCCAGCGTTACCGGTACCACCCTTCTCGCTAATGTCGTTACCGCGCGGAGCTTTGTCCTGCAGAGCGGAAAGGATTTGCTCTAGCAGTGGCAGCGGCTCTCGTGCGCGAGCTCACTGGCTCTCGAGTCGGCGGGAAACTCCCGATGCGCTCTCTCGCGTCCCGACGAGATCTAACACGCACTGTGCAGGCCGCCGACTCGCCCGGAGGGCCCGAACGCACGCACAGACGAGCGGTGCCTCGACGAATGTCAGCGAAGAGGTGTAAGTAGTGAGAAGGAAGGTTCCCCTCGTGTCATCCGGGGAATTTTTCTCGTGAAGCTATATCTTATGTAAGCGGCGCATTAGAGGAAGCGAACGGCGCAGGCACCACCAGCTCGCAGAGAGAAACTTGTCTTTGAGGGGGCCCGCGCCCACTCTCTCCAGGATCGCCCCGTCCGACTTGTGCCGTTTCACTTGCTCAGTCTCCTCCCTCCTTCCGATGGAGGGCAGGCGCTGAGACTGTGCTCCCTTAATTCCGGTGCTTTCAAGCTAATTCTTCTCCCCTTTTCCTTTGATCCGCTCCGCCCATTTGCCGATTCCGATTTCGGCTTCTGCCCCGCTTATTGAAGCAGCAGAGAACGTGTACGCGAGAAAAGTGCGCTGCATGAGCCCGCGAACAGCTCTTGGAAACGTGGGAGGTGTCGCCAGATGGTGGAATGAGCAGTATGGTGTTCCTGTACTCCCCTTTCTGTACCATCTTTTCTCCCCTCTCATTTCTTCTAGAGTCTTGGTGTTGGGCCGCGCTAGCCTACGCCACGATAGAAAGCATTGGTATGGAGGAGTAAGAATAAGAAAAAGTAAGGCAGCAGGCCCCGTCTTATCCAGCCCATCGAGGAAGACAAATTGTCTTCCTCGATGGGAGTGCTTCATAAATGTCGTGGCGCCTTCAGAGGAAGTACAATTACATGTCTGCTTATTGTAAATGAAGGAAAGGTGATTCCTGTCTTTCAGCGCTGAGCGTGCAAAGGAGCGTGAATAATTTCTGAGTTAGTGGTTGACCCAAAGACATCTCGCTGAGCGTCGGTATATAACTGTGTGTGAAGACTGGCACAGCGAAGAAAGAAGATAGCTTCAAGAGATAGTTCTTTTCAATTTTCCTGAGCTTTTTTTATTCTTTTTTTTTTGTTTCATTTCGAATGCTTGCCCTTGGGCATAACGAAGAGGACGTCATAGGTACAAGAACAAATTTGATTCTTGCGGGAAGTAGAGAAATTAACGATGAATTGATGTAGAACGCAAGTTCAGTGAAATTCTACAAAGCCTGAACAAGCCAATAATTTTCACTTTTGAAACAAGGCGAACCAAGAGAGGGACGTCTTTGATGCTAATTGTAGAGTAGCTCAGTAATGGTGATCAGTGATGGTGATCGCCAACATATACAAGAAACGATGGTCATCTTCAGGTTTACGGTGGAAATTAAATATATCATTTGGAAGAAGTCAGTGTAACGGAGCATAACTTAAGAACTATGTTGCTCGCTGCAGAAACGCCATTTTGGATCGTTTCAGATTAACATCCTTAGCCGTTTTCGTCTTCTCAGCCACAATTATCGATTGCGTCGGCAGGCGCACATTTGTGTTGTGCTTGCGAAGACACATTGCCTAAAGTAACGGGTGAGAATACTAAAAGTGTTAGAACAACGTCGCGTACTGAATGTGACGAGCTGTGTCTATAGCGTTAGTATGACCGTTTCTATCAATGCACGTTACACTGACATGTAGTTGAGCGACCCCAGCTTTACCAGAATCTACAATTCGGGGTAGCAGTCAGAAAAATGACATTTTTACGGCTAAAAACGGTAGAGACCCGTTGTAAGGTAAACCAAACGAAAAACACAAAGGGGCGGGGCGAATTTATGGCGCAATGCATGCACCAACGACTCGGTAACCGACAGTGAATGCTTGTGTAAGCAGGGACAAAAGAAAGGCACTAGGAAATTCCTGGGTGAGCACTACGCTCTCCCCAGGTACCACTCGCGCAAACCTCGTCCCTAAGCACCGTGTACACTGCCGCTAAACGGGCACATAATCAGATTAATGGGCCTCGCCACCATTAGGCCTCGGCGGTGTGGTGGAAGGGAGGCTTCTTTCGAATCTGATTTGGTTCTCAAATCTCGCTGCTGGGCTGGGTCGACACGGGAGCCCGAGCTGAGCGCCCATTTCGGGAACATCTAACGCCCGCAGAATGTGTCGGGGGAACAAAAAAAGAAAGAGGAACCGGAGCGACAGGGAAGAGAGAGAAAATTTTAGTGCGCGGCGGTTAGCGGGACACTCGCTCCCTAACCATCCTCCGCTTTTCCCTCGTGAACCAGGCGTGACCCATTGTGCGAGCGAAACGGCTGGGCGTTTCCGCGGCGCGCAGCCTTTTCGGTGTCCACCGTCGCTTGATCGAGCGACGCACCCGGGCCGATTTACGTCGTCGTGTCTCGTTCGGTCGCACTGACGCCCGCAGGTTCATTCTCTGCTCACTGGCAGGACAACGCGGAGCGCTCATCGTCGCAATGCTTGGGTCAGCGTGCCCAAACGGAGAAGGCTGCCCCCACCCCCCCGGGCAGCGAGGCGCGGCTGTCAGCCGATTCGCGCACGCAAGCGCTAAGAAAGCATACGCGACCACCCGTCTGAGATGCTTATTCGCTTGCCCCCTTTTGTGTTCCTCTTCGAAGCGCGAAGGATGAAAGAATGCCGGGCTGTGTTCCTCAGCGAGTCGCCGAATTAAGCGCATTGGGACAACGCAAATGTTTGCGAGTGAGAAAGGGGGCGGGTTTGGGTTCGCCCCCATCCCCTGTCACGTCGCGGGTCACGGCAAACGTGATTTGCGGGTGCTTATCTTGTCAACGTCCGAGGATGTGATTACGAATAGCGGCCAGAGATCTGTATCTCTTATTTTATTACCGTCGCTTCCGCCGTGGCCGTTTTCGCTCGCATGCGCGAGTGCCAATGAAATGCTGCCGCTCACTTGGCCGATAGCGGGGACCAGTCGTACGGAGAATGTGTTTCGGAATGTTGATGAAAAAATTATGCGATGATGCTCCTTTTCTATCAAGCTTATCCAGGAAGTTTAGTACAATAGCTATGCGTCAATATCATAATGTGTAGGTTATACCGTAATCAACTAATTTTTTAAAAGTCGTATTCTTACACCTTAAATTACTCAATCCCCACAGTCCCAAACGATGCCTAAAGGTTGCCGACAAGCTGCGCTTAAGAAAAACATTTACTTTTGCGAGGGAGAAAGTGTAAATGCGCTGGAAAGCTTCATCAGACTACGCGCGGTACTTTTCCGCAGTCACAGGTCCAGTAAAATCCCGCGATATACTTACCAAAAACGTTTTGGTAAGTATATTTGGTGAGTGGTGGTAAGTATAGTAAGTAGAAAAAGCCATGCATTGCGGTTGCTGCTGTACTTTCACATTTATTCATTGCGCTACTCTTGTTCGACATGGCAACCACATGTTTCTTCAATAGACATCCATAGGACCGTTAACTTTTATTGTTTCTCATGTCGTAGCGCTACCCGCGAAGCGCCTCGTTCAAATGTCGACCAATGTACCCTGTATGTTTAAGCGCTTTTCATTGCGCGCCTTTTAATTCGTGTTTTTGTTGGTCTTTTCAACCTTCCTCGTCACGAGCATTACTCCTGTTTTAATAATGACCGTCTAGAAGCAGTTTAATAAAAAAAAAAGTTAGAGGATCTCTAATGACCAAAAAAACTCCACAAAGAATCACCCAAGTGCCAACAGCGCAACTCGAGTAAAAGATAATTACGCCAATCTCTTCTTTTTTTATTTCGTCCACACTTTCACTGTAACCAGCGTTCCGCAACCCTACAGCGGAGACGCGACATTTCCCCAGTTCGAAAAACGAAGCGGCAGCTTTTCACGTATTCGTAGCATTTATGCGCGAAACTCAGGTCGTGGCCTGTTTGTTGAATAAACATTTCGTTTCCCTTTCACCTTATGTGTACTTCTTCTCTGGTTTCAATATTTCGACGCAGAAGAAGCACCCTTAGCGTCTAGAAATTAAAAAAAAAAGGGGGGGGGGGGGGCTTCTGCGAACAGATAGGCAGCCACCCCACCGCGAGCTAGCAAGCATCGTTCACCTCGATTCATCGAAGAATCGGTGTCTTTCTTTTACGCGGAAATGCTTTCGCACGCTTCGATTTATGCAGACTCGCAAGGAGATACGGTTGGTCATGACCTACAGTCTCGCCGGGATTGTGAGCGTGTCTTTTACCTTATTTTTCTTCCTTTCCTTGTGACACAGGCCATTCATGTCGTTTTAACTTTTAAAGGTTTCCTTCAATACAGCCCTGTTCTCACGGCCCATGATGACAACTTTCTTTAAAACGTCCTAACTGCCTTGCTCCTTCATTTTTTTTGTTTTATTTCTTTAGTTTTGGCGTAGTGCGCTCCTCTATTATACCGTTCATCCATTCATCAGCTTCTTCAAAGAGTACTCCGCCTTAGATATCTGAAGGGTCAAAGCACGAGTCAAGGATACACGCCATAGACTGTAGCGTATGTTAATGTATTCGCCCAGCCGATGTTCACATAGAAGAATAGACTGTTGGGCGAGTTTTCCAGGTGATGACGATGTTGGCAAAGTAAATTCACGCCAACCACTGAACTATGCCTTCGATTTTCATGTCTGTGTAAACCGAGGTGTTGGTATTATTTTTATTGCCAATATGTACTTGCCGTGAGGCCGCGGTTTCCTTTCGTTTAGTTAAAAGATTAAATATTTCATCAAACGTAGCCTTATATGAACTCTAGTCTAATTATCTTCGACGTAACACTTCATTTATTTCCGGAATATTGCATCGTCACCTTTGGTTATTGTCAGCGAATGCCCAATGGGCTCGGACTTCAAAATGCGAGCTCCTCAAAAAACTTACAAACACCTGACAAAGTACAATGACCTTTCAGTATATTACGAAATAAAGCAATAAAGAAGGATGCCTGGTTGCTGCATCTGTCCCCGAATAAACTGGGAGTGACGATACAACAAGGCGAGCTCTTATTAAGAATAATGTGCGGTGGGATCTCTCTCAAGAATGTTTACAAGCGCAAACCTCTTCCAACATCAGCTGACCAAAACTAAGAAAACAAAAAAATACTCAACCGTAAGCACGGGGCTGTTCGCTTAATTATGCTTTCTGTGAGTGGTAGGATATTCGGCCCGATTAAACCGATCATAGTGCACGTTGTCGCAGAGGACGTGATCTCCAAATACTGAGCGCTTGATAGCATTTCTTATAGAATCCTCTAGTCATCCTGAAGTCGACATACGTGTTCTCTGTGATCAAAAGAAGACCCGCGTTCTCGAAACAGCGGGCAAAATGAAATATTAAAGGGCCTCGCAACACTTTCTGAACATTGTCGGAAAACGCTGCCAGATCATTAGAGTCGCCGAGATTCCTGTGAACGTGTCAGCCAAATATTATCGCGCTGCACATACCAGAAAATTCGTAGTTTGGTACCAAATACGGCTAGAAACTGTCTGCTGTTCTTTCCACAAATTACGTCACAAAGCAGCACCAAATACGTCGATTTCCCTTTTTCGTGGTCCTAAATGTAGATACATTTTCTTTTTTTCATTCGTTGATCTCAGTACGAACAAATGAAGCATAAGTGAGGATGTTTCTGGGATCGTCACATCAGGCAATGTTACTTCTGCCTCTAGCAACGTAATAGGTTCTCCTTGTGATGGAATTTGTTGAAAGAAGAGCCGGCTATTTTCAGCTCTATTTGCAACCAAAGTGCTAACGTACTCGGTACTCAAGGTAAAGTAGAGGTGGATCTTAAATTCGAAAAATATGAAAAGGACTGGGCACCACACCCCCTTTCTGCAACAATATTCCGATGGTATGGGCGTGAAAAATCACATTTTATTTTGCAAACAATAAAAATAAAAATATGTTTACATAGTGAATCCACCGCTTCTTGTGTCCGATAGTCCGTCACTCACTCTCACTGTCACTCGAAATTGAGTCCGTCGCACTACTTGAGCCGCCGCTCTCGGTATCCCATAGCAGAGATACCGAGGGACATGGGCATAGTCTCTAGACACAAAACATGCCCTCAGAGATTGGCGGTGAGCAAGCACGCTTGACGTTGGCTATGGTCTTCACCGAAAGAAAAGGGAGTGCTTAGATCCGCAGGGCATATTTTCTCCCGGTGTCTCTTTTTCTAAAAAAGGGGTGGGTGATTAGAATCGGTAGGGCCTTATAATTGAGAAAGTACGGTAATTTCCTGGTGGGTGCAGTGCAATAATATTTCGCTCACCTGTTCACAGTGTCCTCCACAACTGATCATCACCGTGTTTTGGCTATGTTCAAAAAGTGCTCAGGATGTTTTTAAAGACACGTCGATCACATTTAGTATGGCGTAAATGCAATTACCGGGGGTGGTCGGCGATTGACAAAATCTTGTTTAAAAGAAAGGATAAAGAAAAAAAAAGCACCTCGGGAATATGACCTTCACAAGATGAGGGGCCTTGTTGGAAAAAAGAGCAGCTAATTTAGCCATGCACAGTGGCATTTTTCTTTCTTTTGCCGTCGCCGACTGGATTTACGGGCTAGGCATGCTACCAGAAAAATCTATCCGGCACTAATCGCACCTCTCCGTTCTTCTCTTCCCACGCCAACGCGCGCGCGTTAACGTGGAAAGACAGTATTACATGACTGCCGTTCTAGAGGGCAGACCCCGGCACACCGGATGGCAGATAAGACCACCAAGATTATCCTGTTTAGTAACAGAGTAAATTACCTATCTAGTTGTCGCCACGTGCCAGAAAGCGGCTGTGAAACTTAAGTAACGGATATCAAGCCTCGCGCGGCAAATATGGAGGACATATTGAACGAAGCTTCTGAAGTGTGTAATGCATACATAAGAGATAAGCTCAGTGCAGAGCGCAGTTTTATAAACCACGTCTTTTTCGGCATCATATATACTAAACACTTTGTAAGTAGTTGATTATAACCAACGAATTAATGGATAGTGACGATACCTCTCACGTAATTCTATCATCATATAGACTTTTTTAGTTCTCCAGTTTTTAGTTTTTAGTTCTCCAGTTCTTCCTCTGATTTCCCTTTGCTACTATCACTGCGCGTTTGTCAATGTAAACTATATAAGACAGCAAAAGAATTTCAACGGTGTTTGAACTATGTATCCTGCCACGCTGTATTCTATCCACGGACACGCTGACGCTCGAGAGCGTGCATACATTAATGCGCAAGATCCTTCTTTCTCGTTCACCCAAATCTGTCAATAAAAATGACAGGAATCGCAATGTTTATTAGTCCAATAGCGAGCTTCCATCTCTTTTATTTCATGCATGTATATATTTTTCCCCTTCATCTGCACAGCAGCATAGCTTCGTCAGGTGAGAACGCCGATTCTCATCGCTCGGGCATACGATGCCAAAGCGAGCGCAGTAACGGGGTCGAAGCTCGATAAGACAGAATGATGAACACGTAGCACGGCGGGCATCATAAACTAAAGCGCGCGGCACACGAACGAAACAAGAAAACCTCGCAGAATCGGGGAACATTCTGCTCGCTCGAGAAGTCATCGTCTCCCGCAAGTGCAAGGACGAGCAGCCGCGCGCTGTCTAACGCAATTTGCGGCTTCCTCCCAAGAACACACGGTTGGCGCTGCAGCACCGTGGCACTACCGCCGCGGCTGGCAACCGCATTGATCCGTTGATGCCGGTGCTGGCACGCGCCAGCCGCCACCAGCCAGCGCGCGCATAACTGGCCGCCGTTTGGGAGGCCAGCGAGAAAGAGCGCGCGTGTGCGCTACTTACCGCCCGTACTTGCCCGCATCATAGAAGCGACCATATATCCCATCTCCAACCCCAATACCTCCCCCCCCCCCTCCACACACGCACACACAGATACGCGGACACTTTTTTTTTCCTGAGCCGACACCCCTTCAGCTCAAACGAGACTCGCAGCAGTGCAGGGCGCCAATGAAGCTGACACAATGCGTGCGCACGAGAGACGGCCGACGCCCCTTCGGAAGCGAAGACGTTTTCATTACGGCCACGACCGTGTCCCCCCACGTTACACGAAGAAAGACAAGACGCCTGTCCCCTCCGTCGGCAGCTGCATGCACGCGTCCCGAGCACGCTATACAGCGCGATGCGCGCGGCCGAGCGGGCCGACGTTCGGCCGTGCAGAAGAAGTTATCTAGCAGCAGCAACGCGCGCCGTTCTGCGCTCTCTTATTCGCGACGAGGCCCCCCTCACGACGTGTGTCCAACAAGCGGCCGCACTATATTACATCGTCCCTTTATCTTCGCGTGGCCACGTCGACTTCCAGGCTGCTTACCGTAGGTTTCCGAATGCGCCTCCGTGGCTATATACGCACTTCAACAGAGCCGCGCTTCCGCGGCAACCCGCGCGTTGCCTCTTTTTTTTTTTTTCCTCTCCACAACCGTGGTCAGAAACGCGAGCCAACAACGGCTAGCAAAACGCTGCCTTCCGCTGCCGTCAGCCTTCTCCTCCTTCTTCGTCGGTCCATCAACTTTCCGTGCCCTTCGGGTTCGCTCTTGTCTCACCTTGTCCGTTGTCGCCACCGACCTCTCTTTTTTCCTTTATTTCCGGTCACTTCCTTCGAACGTCATTTCTTTCTTCCGGCTTTTCTTTTGTCATCCGCGTCATTGTTACTGCCTGACGACGTCTAGTGCCGGGATGCTCTCGAGAGGAAGCGTCGACTCAGAATGATTGCGTCGAGGTCGTCCCCGTTGGGCGCCTCCGATTTCTCTCTCTCTCTCTCTCTTCTTTTTTTTTTTTCTTGCGCACTGCTCTCGGCGCTGCTTGTATACGCCGATGCTCAAACGAAGGCGACGTGTGGTGGGCCACCAACAACCGCCGCTAACGAAAGTGCCACTTGGTGCCCCCGCTGCTTAACGTCGGGCAGCGCCCAGAGAGTATCTCGCTGTCTTCCTCCCGAGTATCTTACTTTTTATTTGTTTGTTGGTTTGTTTTTCCTCGCTAGGGAAAAGAACAAGAAAGAGGGAAGGAAGGAGCCGTAGACTCAAGGTGCTTTTTGGTGTAATGTATAAGAAAATGTAACCTATCTTAAATAAAATATTGAAGGTCTTGATGGTCACACTGACCATTACGATGGCGTTGGACGCGGTCTTTATTTAGCGCATGAAGCAGGAACACAATTATAAGCACTTTCGACGACTTTCTAGCGTTGGTATCCGTGCTTCAAATTCGCGGAGTGGAATTCTAACTCTGTGAACAAAAAACGATATAGAGATTACGCTGGAACTATACCAAATAGTCTAGCCAGTAGATGGGAAGGCAGCGATCTTCTTTCAGATGACAGTGATAATCATGACGGGCACAAGGCACGACACCTCTAGAAGCAGTACGTTTCTTGACACCGAAGACAAGCTGAGCTGCTATTGTACTTCGTCTTGCTCATCAATCTACGTCGAAATATGTAAATTTATATTTAGCTTTCGAGATTATGAACGTTTGCGTTTGCTTGCTTACTTGTTGTTTTCTCGAAGGGGGGGGGGGGGGGGCATTGAGTATCTTTCTTGTTTATTTGAAGTCCTGTAGCCTGATTTCAAGGCACATTATAGTTGATACTAATTACTTATTACGTACATCATTTGTTAGCCGTAATAAAGAGGCAGGAACGCTAGCGGTAGCATCGAGGAATTGCCGCGAAGTAAGAATATAGAACATAGGTTTTTATAGCCGAACTAGCTCACAGCAGTGCAAATAATTTGCTTAAATAACAACTTCAGTCAGTGCATATGCTCGGTAGTCACAAAAGCAAATGACACCGCTTGAGTGAGAGCGGCATCTAGTGCATGCGTCACTGTATACGCTGACGTATACGCAATACGTAATTGCGTGGTAGCACGAGAGTGGGAAAGACTATTCGCTTGTTGTGTACGGCGCAACGAGATATTGGCGTTAACTTACCAGACTGGTGACAATGTCCGCAGAGGTCCACACATAGCTAGCACGCCTAAACGAGAAGCGTTAGCATGATGAGAAAGACAGCTCGGCGAAAGCACTCTCACGTGAAAAAAAAATTGCACACATAGCCTAAAGCTTCAAGCGCTTCCCATCAAATGCATATTGCAAGCATTTTCCTGATATCGACGCTTGAAAGAAAAACTGTACAGCAAACAAGCAACAGAAGAAACGTTAAGCAAAAAAGAAAAGTTCGTATAAATGCGTAGAGCATGGGATAAAGCTTATCCGAATGAGAAATATCCGACCGATTACGATATCGTCTTGGCATATCCGTGACAGCAGAGAGCGAGGCAAGCGCGTCACCTGCAGGCCGGATAAATTTCGCAATAAATACGCGGAAGTGGCAGCCGAGAGGCCAATGAAACGTCCCAGAAGCCAAGTCACGAAGCCTAACGGGCCTCCGGGCCCGCGGGGAGACCATTTCAATTACATACGATGAAGGGGCGGACCCAGACGACCGGTGTCGTACCGTGTGCTTCCCGCTGATTTCCCGTTTGCTTTCTTCACTGCGCGCACAACGTGATTATGCAAATTTGAGGAAAGAAGGCGAAACACTTCACGTAGGGACGGGCGTCGTGGTCACTCGCTAATTGTCCCTTTGCCCGGGAGCTGTGTGGAACCGGTCGCCGGTATATTTAGCTACCAGTGATTGCAGCCCCGGGGCTGGTTTTCTTTATTGCGAGCCGCATTCGGCAAAGAAGCAAGCGCCAGCGGCGGTGGTGGCGGCGGCGGCTGCGACGAAAGAGGACGATGATAGAAACAGACAAGTCAAATCTGCAGCCGATCCCTGCCTTCGCACAGTGCGATCGGCAGCCGACGCTTTAGTCTTGCCCCTTAGACTCAGACACATAATTATTTCTGGTATCTTACGTCCGAAAGCCAAGACATGACTTTGAGGGACGCCGTATAATGGAGTGCTCTGGAAATTTCGACCATCCGGGATTCTCTAACTTGCATCGACATCACACAGTACAAGAGCCTCAACATTTCGCCTCCATCTCCTCAAACACATCAAATTGAAACATTTGCAGCGCAAACTTACAATACAATCACACTGCGTTGTGATAATGTATGAAGAAATTCCGTTATAGTGAAAACGTTTGGAAATCCATTCGTACCAGCACTTTTTCTAAGGGCTTAATCGACAAAACGTTTCATTTGCAAGAGCTGCTTGTCCGTTCGCCACCCACATTCACTAATAATTTGTCGAACATTATTTTTGCTTGGTATCTGCTCTTAAGAAACAGCCTTGCGCAGTCACCGTTATTTGTGTACGAATACGTGTGCTAGAGCGAGGCTGCGACCCAAAAATTTCACTTCTACGCAAGGATCGGGGAGGCATGCGACTTTACTAAATGAAACAACGTATAGAGCTTGAAATAACTTCATCCTATCCACGGTGACTACTTCGCCTCCTGGCAGAGCGCAACCACGGAAACTTCGTAAAAAAAGATGAAGTGCTGTTCACAAAATACGTTCTCGGAACATATGTCACAACGAATTCGATTAATAAAATGACTCACGTGTGCATCACGAGCTGTTTGAGTGGTTAATTGCTGTACGGAAGCTTATTTTCTGGCAAAATTCTTGTAGTATAATGAGCCAGTTTGCGTGATTTCACGCCTGGCCTCTTCATTAGATGAATGCGGAGCGTATATCGAAGCTTGTCCAGTACGATCGCAGTTGAAGCAAGAGCAGCTCAGATATATCCACAGCATGGTACGTCAGCTACTGTATTTGCCGTGGCGAACGACTGCGCACGGAAAGCGAATGCAGGTTTCAATGCCGTGCGGTAATATGTGGCTCTGTATCTGCAAATGTTCTTTCCCAGACGCAGCTTTGCTTCTGGCCACTAGACCAGGGAAAAAAAAAGTCCGCCTAAGAAAGAGCTGCTAAAACCTTGAAGTTGGCAGATGATGCGGGCTTCAAAATAAGCGAAGCTGAATCATCTTATACAGCGATTGCATAAAGGCGTACGACCCAAGCAGCCTGTTTGTCTCGTACCTATAAAGCAGACCTATGGAAAAGGGATATGTGACGAACCTGCTCTGTTTCCTCAGTGTGCACACGCACAACACCCTAGCGATCAGAAGCCTCGCACGAGCAAATTTCAGTTTAGTATCAATAGGTATGATCGCCGTATGTAAATAATGTTGAGTCAGGAATTGATTTGAGCCAGCGCAAGTCTTCGCCTGTGGGCGTTTCTGTCCAATAGGCGCTGTTGACACGCAATCTGAGACTCGTATCATGCACCATTATCCGCCGATTATCACAATAAAATGTGACGTTTCTGTAATGGTCATTTATTTGAGAAACAAAGCGCAAAACTCAGGAGTGCGCCAGTGTAGCTGTCTGTCTCCTCTATCGCGGATGCCTGTTTTTTTGCTTGTACCAGTTCTTCAAAGGCAGTGAGGGATCGTATTTTATATCTAATCTGTCTTCTGTTCACTACACACCTTCATGTACACAGAAGCAACAAATCTGTACCTATGCTCCTCCGAAAAAAAAAAACAGTCATATGGTTATCTGAGGGGAAGATTGTGATCTCTTTTAGGTGAAGGCATCGACACTGTTCTCGTGTATAAAATATACAAGGTATGCTTCCACGAACCAGATGCGCCTTTTTCTCCCGAATAGGCAGCAAACAAGATATACCGCTCAGAGAACAGACGTGTACGCCTCGCGGAAGATGAGAGCCTCAACTCAGTCTCAAGGCGAGATGGAACCGTTGTAAGGCCGCCTCTGCAGTGGCTATCGTTGGCTCTTCGCTCAACACTGGTGCGTCTGCGCCGAGAAGTAAATGAGGATAAAGCGACATGCTCGTAAAGAGAGTGCTTGTCTTTCTTCTTTATTGTTGTTTCGTTCTTTTCTTTTTTTGTATATTAGCCGATCCTTTTCAAATGCCGAACGACATGAGGGGGAGAAAAAGGAAGAAAGAAGAATGAGGAATAATCTTGGAGCGAGAAAGAGGTGCCTTGAAAGGGAGCCGACACAAGATGTGCCGCGCCGGCCAGTTGCGGATACTTATATGCGATCGACTGGCTTCTTCATGGCCAAGTCTCCCTCGTGTATCGACGAAAGTTTCGCAAGCATCGGTTTTAACTTTGGCGCGAAGAATTCGATGGAGCGATTTTGTTCGCCTCCCTTCTTTGCTTGCTCCCTCGTCCCGAACCACGCTGCCTGTCTTCGCGCTTCCTCCTTTGCTGTCCGCCTCTGATGCCTACTATACGGCATGCTTCTCGCGAATTCCCGGTGCGTACAAAGAGCTTTAAGAGCACCCGAAGAGTGTGTACCGAGGCACAAGTGGGAAATGTTTCTCGCCTTTGCAAAGCGCGGAAGGCAACAAAAAAATTTCGAAGATGAATAAAACCAGCAAGAGAAGCTTCGGTGATGGCTTTAACGCATTTCTGTTTGATGCGCTCTGTATTTTTTCACAGCTCGAGTCTTTTCGGTTCTCTGTCCCGGGCTAGAAGTTAGGTGCAGGGGCAGAACGGACAGTAAAAGTTCGGGCATGTGTACGGCGTATTTCTCTTTAGCCAATCCTCTTCCTGTGAGCTTAGGTTAAGGTTCAGTTATCTATCAACAGCAAGCTTCACGCTTAAAGAGCATCCCAGAGTGTTATGTTCGTTATACGGTGCGCATCTTTTTGCTGAAGATATTGGCGCCATGTTTTCAAACGGAGTACCATAGTGTGAGCACTCACGTAGGAGCTACCAATTGGGGCGTTTTAAGATATAGTAAAATGATCACCATCTATAAGTTATGTATATACACCCGTCTAAAAGTCACGTATTCGTGTAGTTATTGCGCTATGATTGTCCGTACAAGCAAAGTGAGCCACATTTGAGGCTCGTAATAAAAAAAGTGATTTCGGTAAGAATATGCAAATTTGTTTCTGTTTTTCGTCTTTCAGTTGCCGCCTCTGAGCCTAACCCGCAAAAGTATTCATCGTTCTTTTAAAGTATGCTGCACAACATAACTAATATATGTGAGGCAAAGCCAGATTTACAGGTGTACTTACGAAAGCAAATGTCTTCGTATCGTTGCAGCACTGTTTTGAGATGTCAAAAGCACAAAAACTAGTATATGTGGGGCAAAGCCAGATTTACAGGCGTACTTACGAAAACAAATGTATTAGTTTCGTTGCAGCAGAGTTTTGAGATGTCAAAAGCGCCACATTTGCGCTCTTAATAATTTTTCATGATGACATAGTGCGCTTTTAAACTAATGGCACCCTTGACAGTACAGATGTTTACACAGCACATTATCTTACATTACTATATGTCCGACTCGACGTTAATTACACCTGCATTTCATGTTGAAGTGGCACGTTGGAAAGCAAGCTGAAAGCGCATTATCATTTCTGAAGAAACACATTTTCACATTTTTCAAGTGGGCGCTGCGTGTTACTATAACTAGAACCATGCGCTGCGCTGTCTTCACAATTATTATAAGCAAGCATGAAATCGTTTGTAATGAAATGCTTATGCGCTGCGCTATTCGTTTCAGTACTAGACGTCATTTTCAGCATTTTGTAGCGCCTGAAATATTGCTTGTACGTATCAGAATGTCAACAACTTATACGAGTTGCTGGCATTTCAACATGTAGAGCCTAACAATAGGTTTATTTAGAGCAGGTTATGGTCACATTAAGTGTATTACTTTTGTGGTAAGCGCTAAGGCAGAACCATGAGACATGTACGCATTTTATAAACGTTAATACCTTTCTGGTGCTGAAACATCTATTACTTTTATCACAACAAACAGTGTGTGAGTGTCATAAAACCATGAAAAGTCATTTTTTATTTAACTTGGTTGCGTTAGCGTAAGCATGGTTGAATTTAATAAACTTGTCCTCACATTCCAATTTATTTTATCTAAATTTTGTAATCATCGCTGGACACCTGGAGTAGCGAGCTAGGCCTCAACCCTGGCTAGCATTTCAGAGGCCACCATTGAAGACCTCTCTCACTCTCTCTTTGCTTCGATTGCTGGCGCCAAATAAGCTATCTAGGTATGAATGTTACAGTAAGACGACGAATGATCTGGTAGACTGTGACTGGGCGCTCCACAGCAGCGGCAGCAGTGATGCATGTCGCTCGAACGCTTGCGACCGTATTTATTGCGCTCTCTTAAAATATTTTTTCGACTTTGCCAAGTCACGCCATATGCAAACACGTTGCGCTTATTCCTATTAGCGTCCGTCAGCCAACGGTGGCCCTTCGCAAAACGAAACGATCAATCAATCAATTTTTGTTGCCGTGATGACGCTTCGTAAACACTCCTCTGTCTTCGTCGCTACGACGAGGGACAACAGGTTTCCTTATCTCGACAGAAATTTAGAGTGCTGAGGAAGTCGTTGCAGTAGTAGCGCAGGGTGAGGATTTCTGCGATCCTTTCATATAGGTGGAGCTGGCCTCAATGTCGACACCGTCACTCGTGGTATTTCTCTCTCTCTCCGTCGTTCCTTTATTGACGCCCTGTTATTTTTTTCGCGCGGTACAGGTTAGACAACGGAACATGCGACAAGTTAACCCCCAGGCCTTTCTTCGCTGTGTGTGTGTGTGTGTGTGTGTGTGTGTGTGTGTGTGTGTGTGTGTGTGTGTGTGTTGTCGTTGTTTTGTGGGGTTTTACGTCCCAAAACCAGTTCTGATTATGAGAGACGCCGTAGTGGAGGGCTCCGGAAATTTCGACCACCTGGGGTTCTTTAACGTGCACTGACATCGCACAGCACACGGGCCTCAACATTTCGCCTCCATCGAAATGCAGCCGCCGCGGCCGGGATTCGATCCTGCGACCCTCGGATCAGCAGCCGAGTACCTTAGCCACTAGACCACCGTGGCGGGGCTGTGTGTGTGTGTGTGTGTGTGTGTGTGTGTGTGTGTGTGTGTGTGTGTGTGTGTGTGTGTGTGTGCGTGTGTGTGCGTGTGTGTGCGTGTGTGTGTGTGTGTGTGTGTGTGTGTGTGTGTGTGTGTGTGTGTGTGTGTGTGTGTGTGTGTGTGTGTGTGTGTGTGTGTGTGTGTGTGTCCAGGGCACGAGAAGCACGATCCGTGCTAAGCAACACAAAATCAATCATTTTTGCCTGTGGGCAACCTCGAGAATCGTAGACTCAACTCCGTAATTGGCCTCCTCTTCTCGTTCTGCCACGTCGGTTGCTACATACGTCCGCATCTTTGAACTCGTTTCGAAATCTCGGTTCTTTTCGTTCTGGCTCCTCCAATGCGAATCCACATCCTATTACCTCGCTTCCTTTCCTTAATGTTGCTATGGATGTAGGTAAAATCAAGCCCGCTTACTGCAACCCCTTCAGGAACCGCAGCCAAGTGTTGTGATTGGCTCAGTGTATCACCTGACAGATGGCCGTCCACTTCGCAAACCTCTGTCCGGCACTCGGCACACACCTCGCCCTGCGAGCAGACATCTACAGAGTAAGCATCAGCAGCGCTGAAGGCTGGAGACAAATTATACGCTCGAGGCTGCGAGAAAGGCGCATTGTACGGTCACGGACTGCTCGGTTCCTAACACCTTCATTTGTCTGGGGCTCTGGGAAAACAGCAAGGCGTCTGAGTGCCCTTATCGGGACGGGAAAACACCCTGCAGTCGAGTAAACAAAATAGCTGCGAAGAGACGAGCCAGCCTTCGGTATCTCACTCTTCGCGCGTGTTCTTTTTCTGCAGGAACAAAACTTTGTTTTTTTTTTCTTCGCATTGGTTTCCAATCGACTCGACTCTTGTCTTGCTCCCTTTATGTCCTTACCCCCAATCTGAACCTCAAGATGTGTTCCCTATGTCTCTCCTGTCGTTTTGTTATCGTGCTCTTCTAGGCGCATCGAGTAGGTGTGCGTAGATTTGTGAATCACGCTCGTTGTATTCTTCTCCTAATCTTGGTCTTCTAGTAACTTTTTGCTGAACGTTGTAACAGGTCGATGAAAGGAAATACTTTACACCGACAAGCGAATGAAAGCACTGATTGCATCTCTTCCTGGCCTTCACTGACGAGCGTAATCGACACTTAGGAGCACTTGTTGTACCCAGCTGCACACAACAAACTGCACAAGTACATACATAATGCTTGATACGTACGTCGTACATATCACAGAGCGACGTATCCTAACAATAGTGTTGCTCCGCCTACGGATGCTCTGCCTATGATGCTCTGCCTACGCATCAGCGTGGAGGCTTTGCAAGCGTCGTGGTGTTCTCGTGAGGTTTTAACATTGCTCCTTCCTGCATGAGTGCATCTTTCGCCACAGCAACTGTAACAGAACCTTCTATTTTCTCATCTTGCACTCTTACACTTGCATTCATCTTTTGGTTCCAGCTGCTGGCAGCCAACCGGGTTTTCTCGCAGCTGTTCCCACATTTCTCGTTTCTCTGCTTCATTTCGTTTCCGTTCTGACTTTGTAGGCTGCAAATAATGTTCTCCAGTAGCAATTTCCAGATAACCCGAACAGCGACTCTGCGTCTCAAAGAACAAGTACTTTAGCCGGGGATGCGTGCTTATACCGGCCTTTCGAAATGAAAATGGGAGAAGGAAAAGAAACATAAACAAAATATTTCTCTCATCACGATGAGTCCGCCGTAGGGCTTAACAAGAATTAAAGTTACATTGCGCTGCTGTGAACGACCGCTCGGGCATATAATAATTGCGCTTTTACCCTACGCGATGGTTTTCAAAGGCGTATTAAACGCTCGTTTTAGCTTTAAGTGCATGCAAAGCGATTTGCGTATGAAATGCAGATTTCGTTATTCCCTCGTTTTTTTATGGGACCATTCCCGGTAGGCCTAAGAGAAAAAAAGTGCAGGTTTCCTAGTAGAGATTCCTAGTAGAGTTTCCTAGTAGAGATTATTAAAATTTGCACTGCGTGTACTTGTTATCTGTGCCCATCTCCATTATCATGAACGTAACCCTGGCAGTACCCGCAGAAGTTTCCGGAATAATGATGATGATGGTGATGTTGTTGCTATAGGCGGTTAGCCTCACATACCTCGCAGGAAGCGTACAGAGCACGTTAATGCTAAAATTTCACGTTGTGTCATGACCTTTACTCCTGAGAGTAAATTCCTTAGCGATTGATCTACCAATTCAAGCATGTCATTAATACCTATCAAGCTATCGTTCTTGCCACGACAAAGCTTCCTGACTTTATTAACTCAAGGGGCAAATGCAGCCTGCTAGTACTATGCAAGGGAAAGCGCTGGCTTTGTAGGAGTTGAAAAATGAACCAGACAGGCGCGCGGCAAGAACTTCATGACGTCGGATAGATTTTTACTGCGGAATACTCAAAGGACTGTACTAGTTATAGATGTCGTCTTCCTGTTTTATTTCCACTTCTGTATTACCTGGGAGAGGCGTTGACGAACGCCTTCTAAACGCGTATGCATTTCTTTAGCTTCCTCTATTTTACTTGGACTGTCCGAGCGACGTAATAGTTATCACACGCAATACAACATGTTGCTCGTTGCGTACTGTCCTACAGGAGCTCTTGTTGTATCGAGGGCCTTAACATTCCTATATCAATGTCGTATAGCGGATGCGGTGCTGTACATCCGGTTTTGTAGAGTCGCATGACCAGATGACAGCGCCATAATTAGGATTACCGTAGTGGCTTGCATTTTAGTGACGCCATGCACGTTCCCCTGCAAGGGCAAGCAGCGCATCATCAATCAAGCCTTTGTCATGACTTTAACAATCACTGAAAATGGCGGTAGTCGCGTGTGGCTTATGGTTACGGGCTCGTAGGGAAGTGCACTAAGTGCTGCGTTACATCATGCACAATTTAGTACACAGCTGCACAGTCGCAAACAACTGTCCGTCCGTTGATTGTTCTGCACGTGCAGTATGTTGACTTTCGACCCGGTGAAGTACGACAACGTAAAGCATGAATCCGCGGTCGATCGCTCGTTTCCAGCCTGTATATCAAGGGAAGCTTTAGTGCGCTAAGTGTACAATGTGCAACAGTCAAGGAACAACGATCTTACTTGCACCCCGCGTTTGGCCTGATGACGCTGTTGCTAGCTCACAACGTAGTAGTCGGGTGTTGGAAGTGTGCGACGGATATCTCGAGCGACTGAACTATGGGGTTATGGATGCTGCCTACTAGTTACACCAATTGAGCCGTTCGCGTAAGTTATTTTGATCATCGACAGATCTAAGCGCTTTGCGCATGTGGTGTAATTTGGTGTATTGCTTCCAATATGCGCATCACTACAGATCGATGCGGTGCCGCTCCACATAGTTTTCAGCTGCCCGGGCCTTAGGACGTGGCAAAGATACGTAGCGCCATTCAGTCGACCAACCTGACTATCTACCCAAGTGACATCAATGCCACTTTTCTCTGCTTCGAATGCGAGCGGCCTACAAAGGCCGGTATTGGGGCAGCGCCTGGCGGCACAAAGATCAACTAAACAGTGAACGTGGTCTCCGCGATCCTCCACGTTCGGACGGTCGTCTACAAGCTTAGCCCCTGGTGAAAAATTTAGCAAAGAAAAACAACGCTTGAAAATAGTTCAGCCTTTTACCACCCGTAGCTCTTCTGACACAATATGCTTCGATGCAGCTATAGCGTGAATGGCATACTTTAGCTGTAGCCTACCGGATTACTTAATTTCAGACGATCTTTTCACAATCCAATCAGCGTAGACATACGGAGCCCTACATGGATAAAGTATTCGTCATGCTGTGTCTCGCCTGCTCAAGATATCTATGTGGTTATCAGTGCCCCTTTCGACATTTGAGAATGCCATTGACCGCGCGTTCCCCAGAGAGATCGACTCACCAAATATCAATATTTCGATGAGCCCCATTAAGTTATTCAGATATTACGGCCGTGTTACTTGACCTAACAAGTAATTAAGATGTTCATGTCTCATGTGTTCTGTTATGTCTGCATTTTTTAGCATTGCAACCAGATTCTGCGCCTACATTGAAAGATCTTCGTCATTACGTTATATTTTCATAAGCATTACACTGCGTTTATGTCACCTCATTGCATTTGCATAAGTACTTGACTTTGTTTGCCTCGAACTGCATAAGCGCTTACATTATTAGTTTTAAAGTTGTTTGTGAAGTCCCTGCTTTGAATTTAACACAAAAAATAAAAAAAACACTTTGCTGGGGCACCACAGCGCCAAGTGCGTGCGATCCGCTCTTTTATTGCGCGTGTTATCTTGAGAAGTCTTCAGTGTTATAAAAATAGAAAGTGGCCTTAAAACATTGAAAAAATAAGCAATAAGGAAGGAGCTATGTGCAGCGTCGTGGCTTACATTATCGTTATTAATATTTAACCTAACCAATTGCTGAAAGGCTTCGATTCCTCCTTTTTAAATGAATATACTGGTTTTGATCTCCTGTAGATTTCCTTGCTAAGCCCACGCGGAAACGAATGTAGTTCGTGTTTAGTCGCGCAAACGACCACGAAGGATCCCGAACGTATCAAGCAATTACTTCTAACGAATTGCGTTCAGTGGTGGAAACGAATGTCTAAAATAATTATTTTCAGTATCGGCATCACTCGAAGAAGAGTAAAACTCAGTTGCACAGAAGCGGCCGCTGACTCGCGAGTAATGCCTTACGGCAGAGTCAGCAAATGCAGGTCTTGCCGAGCGTATCAACTCGCGCTGCGTCATCCGTAAGCCTCCGCACAGCAGAACAGGCGGGGTAATCCTGTCTAACGAAAAGGGCAGGAACGTTACAGCTACGGCGCGGGAAGCCGGTCCTCTAGCTGTACTCGCGATACCACAACTGCGCAAAGTGTTGTACCCTTTCCTTTTAAGGAAGGTCTCGTGTTACGGTGAAGGCTCATCTTAATGAACCAACCAACAATGAAGCCTAGAAAAGCATAGGGGAAGTTATTTAAGTTCGTAATTGTCGTATTGCAATTTTGGAGTATGGTAATTTGGAGTGTGGTATTGTAATTTGGAGTGCCTTCGGTGGAAAGCGAACCCACGAACTTCGGATAACGCGTTCGATGCTCAACCGCTGAGCTACGAAGGCGGTCGTCCCTCCGTCCACTTTATTGAGTATTTATGTATGTGTAATCCTGGGAGTGTTAGGCAGCGCCACAATTAGGAACTTGAATAACTTCCCCTATGCTTTCCTACGCTTCAATGTTTGTTGGGTCATTAAGTTGTTTCTAACAAATGAACGAGCCCTTGACCCCTTCCTTTTCGTCAGTGAAGGCTCATAACGTTCACGAGGTCGAATTCACGAAGCTCCGCTTTCGTAAATCCTCTTCATCATTGGCCGCCTGCCTTGTAAAGCGTCATGATTAGCTAAAATTTTTTGTTACGTACTCAGTGTGATCTACAATATTAATCTAACTACTTCAACGCAGGTTTAGACTGCCAAAGTTAGGATCATCACTAGGACCTTCAACTCTAGCGGGCTTCTCTTTCGCGACAGCTGCCACCGCCAGCCAACGCATTGAGCACAGTGAGGCGAAAAGAGACCGCGGCGTTAAAAGCAGCGACGGACGGTGCTTTAGCCCTCGCTGTCACGTTTCTGCGCTGCGCACAGTTACAGAGCATGCGCATTGTTTGCCGCAGCATAAAGCACCCGTTGCCCATTATTTTCGCAGCATAGAATTGCAAGTTCTTAACGTGTTGAGATCATTAGCGAGTGCAGTACACGCACTCATCAACGTAATGGCTAACTCAATGAGATCGAAGCCAACTGGAAACTCTCGGCACCTTGACACCAATCCTTGCAAGTCTTGGTCAACCTCATTGACTCTAGCTCATTTTCCCAAAAAGAACCGCAAAGCAAGCGGACGCTGAGGTAGTTCTCGGCTGTGCCTGTCCGCGCAAACGCGATGAATGCTGCCGTGTGTGCGTCCTTATAGCACTTGCTCTCTCTTTCTTTTCTCGTTTCCTCGGTCTCTCTCAATCCTCTTCCGGCTCCTTCGCATTAGGGTAGCGAGGCATGTGACACCTGGTTAACCTCCCTGCTCTTCGTCGGCGCCTCTCTATCTATCTATCTATCTATCTATCTATCTATCTATCTATCTATCTATCTATCTATCTATCTATCTATCTATCTATCTATCTCATATGTTCACAATTTATAAATGTTTTTTTTTTTTCGCAGTTATTTGTGTTCCAAAGAGGACTCGCTGCTACTTGCTCTTGGGAACGACTGCCGGCTGATGGACCCCAGTTGTAAGTACAACTTGTTTATTTTTCTTCCTCGTTTTGTAAAGAATGTTCCAATCGCTCGTACACCTTGCGGTACCCCATTTAAGCACCCTCCGCTTCAATTAATAACGTTGCGTCACGCCACCGCACCACGTGACGCGACAAAGTGGCCACACCTACTAAGCCAATTTCGGTGCAATAAAAGTGGCGTGACTCGAATCGTCACCAACGAAGCGAAGCTCGCCTAGGCTTCCATAACCGCGACCGAGGTGTATCACAAAGAGGAGTAAAGTAATTTGCGCACGTTACACAACGCGATCGGCTCCATAAGCGTGGAACAGTTTCGCTTCGAAAAACGTGCCGCGAACCGTGTAGTTAACGGGGTTGCGAAATCGAAAAACGCTTTGAGGTTTACGCGCGAAAAAATCTTTCTCCACATCCTGCATTACACGTTTGTAGGCTTTCGTCAACAGGCTATTGTAAGGGAAGGAAACTCTGTCAAAATATGGGAGCGCTAAAGAAAATATTTATGTAGATTTCTTTTTTCTTTGGCATCTGAGCGAATGTAAAGGACACATCAAATTCGTACGAACCGACATCGATTCTAGGCTTACACTTGTTTTAAACTCGAGGCATTTCCCGCAGTTACGTTCCTGTCATATTCTAACTGTAGAACCTGCTCTTTGACTCTCCTGGAATTTGCTCTCTTTACGCTTATTGCTTCCTAGCCTTTTTGTGTAGTTGCGTTTACCCTATTTTGAAGACCCAGTGCTTGCATCCATGCCATTATTTTTCCACCTGATCATTGCAGGAGTACAAATTGTAACCTAACTGTCGCGTAACAATCGCCAGACTGCAGCACAAACAAATGACACGGGAGAGTCGCCTATATGTAGTTGTAAACGTTATAACGCCTACGTCTAGACGGGTCGACTGAAGTTTATTGTACACTTACCGTAGTAAGCGCGAAACGTGAAAAAAAAAGGCGTTGTCACGGGCGCTAAATATTACGTCCATTACACGTGCCGAGACCCAACTGTAGTGAGACTGCAAGACTTTTACCATAATCATGAAAGGCTTAATGCTGCAGTATGTAGAAGAGACATGTGGTGGGTAGGGAGGATAGTGAGTTTATACCACTCTACTTACCAACTCTACATTCTCATATTATGTCGCAATTAAGTTCTCACATGACCATTGCGGCAATGACATCACCACTGATGGCCTGATAGACCAGCGCTCAAAATTACACGAGATTTCTTTTTTTCCTCACTAACCACATGCCAACATTTATTGACTAATTCTGCTATACATCTCAAACCAAAAAGCCAGTTCAACGCCGCAAAACCTGTAGTAACCGCGAAGCTGTTCCCGTATTGTTAATCGCGACGTAACTGGCAAGGGTGTCAGGCGGTGTCCCTGCGACTCCGGAGACAGAACCCGCAACTTAGCTAAATGTTCTCTACAAATCGTCGCACATTGTCCTTCACAAAATCACAATCACGTAGCAGTGCGCTGAGTACAAGAGTGGGTCGATCGTGGCAGTGGATATTGGGTCGAGGGCAAGATGGGGTTTTCTTTCTTTCTTTCTTTCTTTCTTTCTTTCTTTCTTTCTTTCTTTCTTTCTTTCTTTCTTTCTTTCTTTCTTTCTTTCCATTTAGCGCTATGGAAATGCAGCCGCGGCTGCGACGATCGAACAATGCAACTTCGTGTTAAACCTTTTCTACACTTTATCGCACATTGGCCTTCACATAATCGCTATCATGTAACACTGGGCTCGGGTGAAGGGTTTGAGGGCAAGAGGGGGTCCGCTTTTTCCTCCTGCGTGATAAGCTGTACGAGACTCTCCGATGCACGGCTCAGGCTCCACCTTGGAGAGCTCCGCTGGTAAATTTAACGCGGGAAAAGAGTCAATTCCGACCGCGCTCAGAAGCCTCTCGGCACTGCCGAACCAAGATTGTACTGCGGTGCTCGAAACAAACGAACCGCGTAAGCGCAGCGCCCTTTTTCGCATGACAAAATGTGAGCGCGAACAAATAACAAGATGACATGATGATACTCGCACTGCAAAGAAACAAAATTGATTACGAGTTAAAGCACCCAAGCACATCTTTATTTCACTCTACCAATGGTATAGTTAGTGCATTCACGAATTCAACGTGTAAGTGCAGTGCTAATGTATTCTGACTGGTGTGTTGTGCTCAAGCTTTCACTTGCACGTGAGCAATCGCCTTGCAAAAGTCACGACAAACTTTCCTTCGAAAAATGCGTAAGTATGCTAACAAAGATAGTGCGCATGCAACCTAAATTCTGCCCCTCACGATCATGCAACTTCTCCAAGTGTAAAAGCAATCAACTGCGCTACAATGAACTGCGAAGCATGTGCCAAGATAAAATAAATAGCGTAAACTAATGCTAGGCTATTCGCTGTCTGTTCTTCTACACAAGCGATTAACGCATTCGTGTTCCATGAAAAATGTACATACAATGCTTGCTTCCTCATTAAGGCGCCATTCCATTGGTCATTCAAAATCGTTAGAGGGTTTTTCACCGAAAGAAGCTAATGCGCGCTTGTTGTCGTTTCTCTCTGTAGTTTCGCCTGTAGTTTTTAAACCTCGCATGAGAGTCTCCCTTCTAATGGTGTCTATAAACGTTAGCGTAGATTTAGAACTTCCAAAGATGAATTCGACATCGCCAGTCGTATGTTTTCTGAGGCAATAAACTTGCGATATTTATAAAAACGGTCCCAGTTTGTTTCATGTCAGGCGGCGCTAGAGCGTAAGGCATTTAGTTTTAAAAAGCACTGCTGCTCTTCGCAGTAAAGACGTGTCCCATCGTTGCATGCGCTTCATCAAAGAAGTTTGCAGCTCCTATACGTGCGTTCTCGAATACCATACTAAACTTGCCCTAAGAATAGGTCCGCAAGACAATGATCTTACAATCAGGCATAACAGCAGTTTAATCATTTTCAGCTACATCTGCACCAACTGAAAAATTCTCCACGATCCGCTCGTAAAATGCCTGCTTGGCTATCACAACAGTAGAAACTGCGATGAAATAGGAGGGTGTCTATAGTATTTGAAGAGGTTGGCGACAGATGTTGCATGCTACTCCAAGTGGCGGAAGGAGCAGATATTTTGAACGAATACTGTCGTACTTTCGTGATGGGTTGCGGTCAGTGATTTAACTCATAAAGTTAGTGTGTTTTGTTCACCTGAGTGAAATACGCGCGTGTGAAGGATTGTGGAACAATGACGTTAAACGAATGTACTTATCCGGGCTTTGTTCCTAATAGCCTCAATGTAGGTCAGCGTGCCTAATTCAGCCAAACTCGACTTCGACAAAAACAATGTGCTTGAAGAACATTCATGTGCTACTATTGCTTTGTGTATACGGAAGGCGTGCTTGGGCTCTGTTGAATACAAATTAAACGCGTGCATACGAATAGCTTAATGTGTTGATTTTCCAGGACTTACCGTGCTTATAACCCTTTCGTGGCTTCACAGTGTGTCTTCTCGCCTTAGTGGCGCAAAATTATATTCGCAAAAATATTTTTGTCAGATTCCACGAGCGCTATGCGCGCGCTTTTGGTCAACTTGGTAAAATGATATTTGCTTACTAATGCTAACCTTCCATAATTAGCGTCATGTTGGTGACAAAGTTACCTATGTCAAACACTTTCGATCGCTGCGCAGTTAAAGGCGATGTATACTAAAGACGTCGAATAAATACGAGCGTAAAATGTTTTTTTTTTTCTCCTCGAAGAAAAAGAGGTAGTGTAACATTTGTGAAAGTGTGTTACCATCTTGTACGAAGCAGTTATGTGAATAGGAGTAGTCATCACAGGTTACAACGCACATGACAGCGCAGTAGCCGCTTCAAGATGGCGGTATGGGCTGATTCAGTCGGTGGTTTTGTGTTTAATTTGTGTTGCATCTACTGTGCGTAACGGTCCTTTTGATCGAGGCAATTGTAGACAGGTAGCGTGTCATATCTCTACCAAGATCACAACCCCACCATGCCCATCTTCGACTCCTAGCTGGACACTACTTCCAGTGGATTAAGACAGCCTTTACAGAAAGAAGACTGGTTGTCCAATTCAGCGTGGTTTGTGTTCGGAGCACGCCTGAGAGCACCAGTGTTCGTGCTAAATGTCACTTTATACAATACGGTAGGTACATATATAGACCTCATATGTTTGCGTTTTCTGCCTGCTAGCGAAAGCTGGCTTATGGTTGCAGAACGTCAGTGTTATCAAGACTCGCCAGCAGCTCACTACAGACTTTAAAATGCGCAAGTTTTCGGGAAAATTGAGCTCCTTTCAATAGTGCATTGTAGCTAGAAAAGTGTTATATTTCCAGAAAATATGTATTGAAACACAAATATCTAGAAGGTATCTAATAGGATGCCACCAGTCTGGCAAGCATGTATTCCCTGTGCCTCTGCAAAAATGTGGCTCATGTTCTACTATTTGATATGTTGTTATTGTGCGTCCATTGCATAAATACCACAAACCCATAGTAACCGTGGTCAGAACAATATGGACCTTAGTAGCTTCCTGTCAACAATGCTCATCTCGTCAGGAAGCATCGATGTCTCAAGAACTGTGTGGCATATCACTTAGCAAACGTTTGACGTGAATGTATGTAAAGCTATAGCCTCGACGGAGACTTGACGACTTGAAAGGCGCCGACCACGTTTGACACATGTCCCGCCCAGTGTGAAGCTAATCAAGATTGCTATTCGACGCAACACGCAAATCTAATGCATGGCCGCTAACTAGGAATTTTAACGGGACCGCTGTCTCATCGCATCGGCAAATCAGCATCGAGCGGGCTTCGCAAGACATCTATCCGTGTTCGAGCCGCTTGGCTAATCTACGCGGCATGCGCGAGCTATGCACGTGTGCTTGCCCGTCCCAGAACTGTGGCTTTTGTCTGTCGACCGCCGGTCAGGACATTACAAGCGGCCCTCTTCGGGTCGGTGGCCGGGCTCTTCCCGACGCCCGCTGGAGACGAAGGCATGCAAACGGGGATAAAAGGGGACGCAGCACGGGCAGCTGCTCACCTGAGTGCTGCCCGTGTTCTTGCCGCCGGTGACGGGCGTGAGCAGGCGCTCGCAGTAGGAGCCCTCGAGGAAGAGCACGCCCGATGGCCGGGTCGTCGTGTCGTTCTCGTAGTAGAAGAGTAGGTTCTGGTAGAGCACGAACCAGCGGAGCTGCCAGCGTGCGCTGTCCGCCGTGCGCTTGCATAGGTAGCCGCGCAGGCAGTTGTCGTGCAGCGCCTTCTCGGACAGCGACAGCAGCTGTGCATCGTTCATGCGCAGCGCTCGCTGCATGGCCCCCCGCGCTCAGCCGGCCCGCCGACGCAGCCACATGCAGACCCCGCCGTCGGTGGACGTCCAGCTACCGCCGCCGCCTCCGCCGGCCGCCCGCGCCATGGGGCGCCGCGTGCCGACGTTGACGACCTGCCGCCGATGCCTGTTGGACCTGGCGCTTGCCGACTCTGCTTGATGCCGACGACGCTGCACGGACGGGTTCGGGGTTGGGGGCAGACCCGCTGCTGGAGCTGGTGTGCAGCTGCCGCCGCCGCCGCCGCCGCTGCCGACGCGATTGCCGTCGCCGACGACCGACGGTCGATGCCGGCACGCGGGCCCCTGGCGGCCGCCTCTTCCCGCCGTCACGTGGGGGGAGCAGCCTCCGCCTCCCCCGGCATCTTCCGACTCACCTGGACGCGCCTCCTCTTCTGCCTCCCCTTCTGCTCCCGGTCACCCGTGCGGCACTCCTCCCGTCGCACCTGTGGGATCCTGAGGGAGCGGGAAAAAAAGGCGTCCCGGTGCTTGCTCAGCCAGCCCTTCTGACACAGAGAACGCCGGCCCCTCCGATGGGCAGATCTGGGTTAGGCCGCCACAATCTGTGTCACAGGGACGACGTCGCTCTGTGGGTCAGCCGACGGCGCGCGCCGACGACCTTTGCACGCGGGAGGTGCTCTCCCAGGCCCGCAGAGACGACAAGTTCGAGTTGCACAGTACAAACGTGACTTCCATTATGCTTTCTTCTCCGAGGTCTTTCTTTTTCGTGTGAAAAGGTTCGCACTGTGCGATGCACGAGCGCCTCCGTATATTTTTCAAATCTGTGCTCGCCTAAGCCCTAGCAAATTACACTGCTCTATGAGTGCACCCGCTTGCTGTGATAGTTACTGATCCTGTTCGTTGTGTTAACGTCTAAAATGAACTAGCGGTATGTATATGTCCCTGACTTTTGTTGTAACAGCAAAGTAAGCAATCTACACTTAAAATTCCAGTTTCTATTGTCTTCTTTCAAAGGACTGAGGTCGTCGACAATAATCAAGACCTCCATTCAAAAAACATCCTATGCTGAATCTGCACTTAAATATTTCGGGCAATCGTCATTTAGGACATATTATTAGTGAAACAGATTAATACAAGGCGCAGAGAGCTTACGAACTGAAAACTTTCCGGGATCAGCTCTAATTGATTTGTCTGTAATACTCGAAGTACTGCTCATATTTTCATAAAACCTCATCTACAACGTGACTTCCCTCACTTATATTAGCAACGTCATGGCACTTTTCAAGATAAATATCTGCATACCTGAGGTAATGATACATTTATTTATTTGAGTGAATGTTTAAATAAGAAACTGATAGTGCAAACACCAAATTGTCCGAGGAAACAGACGTTTGCTGTGTCATTGAGTCTGGTTTTACTTTATAATAAAAGAACTACATCGAGACACTATCCAGTTGAACGATCAAAATTGTAAAGCGCAACGCCTTACTTAATGTAGGGGCATAAAAAGATTTCATAAACCTTCTTTTCTATTTTTCGTTCCAATTTTAATCATATCAGCAATATTCAGTAAAAGCAGCGTCACTCTGATGTCCTCTATTCCAGCCGCGATACAATCAGCGCTTCTAAATTGCATTAGGAGTGAGTCTTTTAGTTCATTCCTTCTGACGTCTTCGTTTGAATCTGCATCCACCATTTTAATTTACCCTGCAGCTTGAGTGTTATAATGAGCTTCGAGACATCAGGGTGCCGGCATCGGAGTGCAAACACTAACCGTAAGGGGTACATCGTGCGCAGTGCCCGACCAGACAGTCCCAATACCTGCTGCAATAGCGATTCCAGGCTATTTCAGGAGGGCTGGAGTTGATCCTAGGCCTTAGGAAAACTACTAACTTACATGGGTATTGTGTATGTGTATCACTTGTTTCTGTTCCCACAATCATCCTTCATCCGGCTTTTTTTTTCTTCTTCTTCTTCTTCTTCTTCTTACCCTGCGCAGAGCTGGCTGACATATCTGCCTATTTCTAAAGCATCCTCCTGTATTTCTTTCTGTCTCTTTTTCTCTGCCCCGTCTCTCTTTCTATTGCATATTCATTCGCCAATGCTATTAACAGCCTCTCAACTACCATGAGCATTGTTGCTCTTCAACTACGCGATGTGTCTAATCAAAGCAAGCCCTGTCAGTGCGTGGGCGCGAAGACGCTTTTGAGTAAGGACAGCCCGGGTTGGGTGAAAGCGGTTCTCGGAAGCCGGTATGGAATGGAAGCGGCCGTTCCTTCCCTACGCCCTTGGTATCGCTCGTACCTTGTCCACTTCTTGTGCTTCTTCGGGGCGTCGGGCCTGTGAAAAGCCGACGCTGTGGACCCAGTAGCGGCGTCCGTGCGCGTGCACGGACGGATCCACCCCCGCCTTTCATTCCCATCGCTTCTGTTTCTCACGCTCTCTTTCGTCTTTCGATTTTCGTTCTCCCGTGCTATACCAGCTAGCCACTTTCCCTATTTACTACGTTGTCGTGTACTTTTGTGTTATTACATTTGCTTCCTTGCTTACTTTAGTGTTCGGGCTCAAGGGTGCAAGATTAACTAGCACGATAACCTCTAGTATTTAACACTCTTGGTTATGGCGACGATCAAGGGCGGTTAGGCGTTACTTCCCGAAATATCAGGGGCCGAGATAACGAAGGTTACCATTATTAAGTGCTACTTGCTGCTAGGCGGCGGTCTTCCCTAGCATGCCCAGTATTAAGGTTGGCCGTAGTTCTCTGTTGCTAACAATTCTAGCGTAATTACTTTTTTTGTGTGTGCTTTAATACGCACTTCGCCTATTTCCTTCTCAAGCGAAATATCTTTCTTAGCTGCGCAACTGCAACAAAAATCATAATGGAAAGCATGTTAGCTACCTTTTGCTCTTCTCCACATCAAGAGTTATAAAGTGGCAAAGCACGCTTTAAAGGGGCCCGCAGTGCGGTGTGTGTGTGTGTGTGTGTGTGTGTGTGTGTGTGTGTGTGTGTGTGTGTGTGTGTGTGTGTGTGTGTGTGTGTGTGTGTGTGTGTGTGTGTGTGTGTGTGTGTGTGTGTGTGTGTGAACATCAGTGCGAAAAGGTGGTGTCGACTTCATTCAAAGTGGATACCTTCTGAGCCCCTAAATAATAGCGGGTATCCTCGAAACTCGTGTCATACAATATGCACCTCCACTAAAGCAGGAAGGAACTGAAACAGAAACCATCCATTCGTATATCCAGGTAAGAGTGTGTTAAGCGAACTAAGCAGCACGAATAATGTATGCAGCAGCCACCGTTATGTTATTGCGACTTGTTCTCAGTTTTTAAAGGCTCTCTTTCTCTAGGCCAATCTGGCAGGCGTTGCTTTTCTATATTATCGGATATTTTGTTGCACCTTTAGAATCTAAACCCATTTCCTTTTCCTCCAGATCTGACGGCGCGGTCTCATCAAGTAGACGCACCGAGGAGCTCAACAAATAAGGGTAGTATTAGTAATAATTTGATTAATAATAACAGCTTTATTTAGTTCACTGTACGGTGTTAATAAGATATCTGGATGGCTAACTAGATTCGGAATACGGTTTTATGAGCTTACATATAAAAAATAAGAATTCGAGCACAGGTACATTCATTTTTATTTCTTGGAAAATTCGGTACTTTGTGAGAAAACGAAATAAAAGTAAGTGCGAGATTAGAAACAAAAGAATCAGTGAGCAATTAATAATAAATAATGGTTCAGACCACTCAAGAAGCGAGAGGACCACGACACCCCCCCTCCGTCTATACCCAGACGTGCGTCAGTGTCCGCATGCTGGCGACACAGCTTTCGGCACCCAAAACCAGAACATTTAGGTGCGGGGGAACTATGAAGAAGCCTGGAACGGCAACGCGCACAGTTGCAGTTTCTGGCTACTCATGAGCGCATTTCTAATGTCAAAAGGGCAAGTTGAAGCAGTGGGTGGTCGATCGAGAACAGTGGGCGGTGAACCAGTGCGGTAGGCGCCGCAGCGGAGTGGTGGGGCGCCATTTCCGCCGCAGCCCACCGTGGCGAGAACCATGGACTGTTTTTCCTGTCACACATAGGTTGCTCAGGAGGGTTCAGGTAGAAAGTGCCTTGGTTCCTGCAGAAATAGAAAGTATTATAACACGTAAGTATACTGTTCCTGTCGTAGCATACGGGGAGGATGTATCGAACTATTTTCAGGTAACTAATTGTTCGCAATGACGCTTCTTCGCAAAGCGAACAATTACGCACCTTCCTTTAACTTTATTTCATCCAAATAACTGCTTATACAAAGTCAGAGTTCAGAACGGCTGAGCGAGGCAACGTTGACTACCACGTGTCATTTTGTGTCACGTAAAAACTGTTTTAACTTGCAAGCACTAAAAATAAATAAATATAACACGGTTGTCGAAAAGGAGAAACTTGTCTCCAGCGCAGCGCTGCCCTTAATGTCATACTGCACTGCTACACAGATCCCAGCAATGAAACAATATAAAAGCAGTCATGGCATTGCAACTAGGTCTTGTTTACACAACAGAAACAGCAGCACAATTGTTTTTGCCGAGAAAGTTCCTCCATCTCGATAAGAGGCGTAGCTTGAAATTTTCTTAGTGCGCTATCTGCTTTTTATGGCTTGCTTTCGTGCCCCGATTTCTAAATGCCGTGCTTTTGTGCTGGCATCGAACTGAAATTTCCTGGTTGCGTGTTTCCACTTTAATCTCTGAAGAAGCTGCAGTAGAAGCAGCTTTGTGCCGTTAAGAAAACAAGCGAGATATTGCCAGAGCACTCCATTAATCATGCCTCACTAGGGGGGTCCTCGAGAGAGGGGTGCTTCCGGCTCAATATGAAGGTACTGTCGCCGCTGGAAAGAATATACCTGCTGCTTTCTATATTATGGAAATACGCAGTTCGGCTATGTTGACTGCTAGAATTATATATATATATATATATATATATGTGTGTGTGTGTGTGTGTGTGTGTGTGTGTGTGTGTGTGTGTGTGTGTGTGTGTGTGTGTGATGGAATTGCTCCAGGTTTGGGCCCAGGACCACTCAACCAAGGAACGCAATCGATACTCGAGCACACACACACAATCTATATTATAAGAAATTACAAGCATAAGGTGACAATCATGCATGCACCTAGTGTCACGGTGACTATCTACGTAGTCCTACGGCTACCACGATAGTATATCTCGGGCACACAAAAGAAGGTAAGTCTCGCCGTGTTTCCTTCGTGTCGTCGTTGACGCTTGACGTGTCGAAGCCGGCGTCGCTTGCGACGAGGAAGTGGTCGGTAGGCTACTGGTAACGTGGGTCCACCCACGGGACTGTTGGCCCAGCAGCGGCCCTTACGCCGCAGCGCCTGCTTCGGCAGCCACGGCAGCCGGTAGGCCGCGGTAGTCAGACAGCATCTGGGTTTGATCTGGTGGCTGAAGTGACAGCGCCTGTAGCAGGTTGTCGCTGCAGTGGCTGAGGACACGGCCACCTCGTCTGGCTCCCTGGGCCGGTCGCCCAGCACGGAACACAGGCCCTTGAGGTTGCCTGCACCGGTTCCTCAGCTCGCCTGGCTCCCTGGACCCATTTGCCCAGCAGGAACGCAGGTCCTTGGCGATGCAGTACGCTGTAGCAGTCGTTCTCAGATTCTCTGGACCGGACGTCCAGCGAGAATCAGCTGGCTTCCAAACCGCGCAGCAGGAACCACAGCACGCACCGCACGCACCACGCACCACACGAGCACACTTCATCGTCATCGCCCCCGCACGGCGAACACTCAACTGTTTAAATTTAAATAATATATATATATATATATATATATATATATATATATATATATATATATATATATATATATATTATTTATTTATTTATTTATTTAGAGATGAGTAGTAGACCCTCGGAATTGGCAACAAAAATGCGGAAAGCGTTTATTCAACGTTTCAGCCGGAGACCGGCCTTCATCATTCCTGATGAAGGCCGGTCTCCGGCTGAAATATCAAAGCTGGTTTTGGGACGTAAAACCCCAGAAGCGAATCAAATCATACATACTGTCTTCTTAGAAAGAAAGAGCTGGGGCAAGGGTGCCATGTTCACTGTCACTGTCATGTGGGCTGAGAGCAAGGATGAGTGTAGCGGGCCGATGTCTGCTCTTCCCTTCTGCGAAGCTCTTGAGTTTTGCTTCTTTCTTCTTTCTTTCTTTCTTTCTTTCTTTCTTTCTTTCTTTCTTTCTTTCTTTCTTTCTCCCTATATTGTCCTTGGAACAGTCACCATCATGCAGCTGTTTGGGCACAGGGTCAAAGACAAGGGCGGATCCGCATTTGCCTTCTGTGTGACTGCTCCGCTGTTGACTGCAAACGCTCCCTACGAATCAACCTCGACTTTAAGCCTGTCCGCTGTAGAAATCGCGAATGGCTCACGCCCGCATTGTGGTCGACGAGCAGGACGCTAGATCACACTAACGCCGTATTTATTAAGGATCATCATCATCATCATCATCATCTGACGCCGAGGTTGGAGTTCCGCTATGAGGCATTTAAATCAAGTATTAGAGTCCATTTGACCGGTACAGACCACGACAAAGATCATACCATCAAAAGCAAAAAAAAAAAGAGAAAAACTGTTTTGACTCATTTGACCAGGAACAGCATTCACGCAACTAAATGCATTAACGCTCTTTTTATGCAGACGAACGGTGGTGTCGGAGGATTTAAAGAAAACTACAAGGTCGCACAGGCGTTCTTGCGTTGATTTCCTCGTAGAGGACGTACGCAGAACATTGAGCTGTCCAGCGCGGCTCCTAGACGCAAGTGCGACGTTCTTACTGGTAGGAGCTGTCGAATGGGCTTGCAAAGGACAAACCACTCACTCAACGGAAAAACGGTGCTCTCTTTTCCCACTTTGCCGGCGTAATGGCAAAGTGTATGGCTCCAGCCTGCTGCAGATAACTCATACAGTATTAATGTGTCGCTTCGTTCTTGCTCCTTGGTTTGTTGTTTTCTTTTTTGTTCAGCGTTCCTGTCATGGTTGTTCTCAGTTCTCTAATCCTATGTCACGCGATGTTCCAACCAACAGTTGCCTCAAAACCGCTGTAGTAGACTAGCGCCAGAATGGCCGCTGCTGCACTCAGGAAATCTCGTCGGGTGTTCTCCCACCGCCACACATCACGCCCCCACCTCCTCCCAGGCTACGCCCCTGGCTCGCGACTTCACAAAATGACGAGTCCGGAACAGGGCGGTAAGAAAACACCTTCATTTGTAGCTCACGTTCCTCGTACTGTTAGGGTTTTATGTGCCATTTCAACGCAATACGCCACAAAAAACTTTTCGAGCATTCGCGGCCGACTGTAAACCGAGAACTCGTACACCGGGTTGCGGGGAACAACTGAATGTGGTGCTGGGTTCCATCGTTCGCGCGCAACACTACCACCGCATCGATCGCTCCGTGTCGCTATCTTTCCAGGGAATAAATCGCCCAGCTGCAGGAAGCGTATTCGTTCGAGTATTCCCTGTGACGGAGAGCAGGCTTTGGCACCTCTCGCGATGGCGCAAGCAAATCCATTATTCACGCCCGTGAATTTCCGGCATAAATGTATCGCTTTCCCTTCCATGACACGCGGTGATATCTCGGCCGCGCGTTATTCGATTGATTGATTGATTTCTGGGGTTTTACGTCACGAAACCACGGCATGATTACGAAAGACGCCGTAGTGGAAGACTCCGGAAATTTCGGCCACCTGGGATTATTTAACGAGCACCGACATCGCAAAGTACACGGTCTTCAACATTTCGCCTCCATCGAAATGCAGCCGCCACGCCCGGGATTCAGTCCCGCGACCTTCGAATCAGCAGCCGAGCGCAATAGCCACTAGACCACCGTGGCGGGGGCGTACGTTATTCGGCCGAACAACTTCCACAAACTTTAGCCGACATCTCTCTTAGCGTTCTCGTCTGATTTCATAAACTGAGGCTACGGACGACACGTCACGAAACTGCAGTTATCTCAAGGCTGCGTTTCTTGGTTGACGTTACTGAGCACTGCAGCGGCCGTAACGCTCGTGAAAATGCGCCCTCACAAGGTGGTGGTAACAACTTCATTTAAATTCTTCTCAGGTTGTGCCTACAAGCCCCAAGAATTGGAATGGGCGCTCACGAGGAGTGACCCTTTCTGCCCAGGCGAGGGCTTGCTGTGATCGCTGATCATCCGCTCTGAGCAGTTGTTCCCATGTCCTTTGCGAGGGAGCTGGCAGGAGTGACCTGTGAGGAAGCAAACTCTCCGACCTCCAAAGAATGAGACTTTGTGTAGCCATGAGGTAGCGTCCGGTTAAATCTTTTCTGAAAACTTCGTAAAATCAAGAGTTTCACGGAAACTCGAATGCTGAAGGTCGAATAAACCAGCCAAAGGAAGAAGCATTGACGAGAGAAGTGGTCCATGCAACGATGGACTAGCAACTGTGCTTTATTAACCGCGCCATATTAAAAAAAAAATCCCAGGTGAGCAAACGCTGTACAACAACAAAACAACCAAGAATCTGAGGGAAAGCCGGATAGCTCTCCTTAGAGTGGTTAAAAGCTTAGCTTCTGCATCAACGAGATTGATGTTGGGCTCAGTTGTACCTCTGCATGTTGGTGTGATAGGCACCAAGAATTTCGCGCTCCACTTTGCCCCTGCCTCTTCCAGGGATTCTGACATTACGAAAAAGCGGCAGGCAACTTCTCCTAGGGGCTTCGTGTTTTGGCTGGTTTGCACCTTCAGCATCATGTACCAACTGTCCCAGCTTTTAACTCCACTTCAAGGTCGCATGAGCAGCACCTGAGCAGCATGAGCAGCATAAGCAGTAGCACCTACACCTGGCTGCTGCTACACGGTTCCCATTGATCGTCGGCTTAGAAGGCAGTGAAAGCAATTTTCACTTGTTGACGACGATGTGCTGTGCGAATGCTTTTGACCCGTGGTGCACGCGTCACGCTGACGCGTCCCACACGCATCAGCTTATTATGTGACAATTTCCTCTCTCTCTCTCTCTCTCTCTCTCTCTCTCTCTCTCTCTATATATATATATATATATATATATATATATATATATATATATATATATATATATATATATATATATATTCTCCCTCCTCACTCCCACAGCTCAGGGTAGCCAATCGGGTGCCTTTCTGGTTAGCCTTCCCGCCATCTGAGTGTTCTCTTCCGCGTTTTAATGTATACGGACAAAGCCGAGACTTCAAACATAGTTTGCTCTAACTCCATCTGAGAGACAGCAATGAGCGTAGCAAACAACATGGTGGAAACAGACGTAAGCTTTGTTTCTGAGTTCGTCTTTGCTTTCTAACATTTACGCATCACTTCACTAAAATCATCCCTTTGCAAGAAATATGAAGTCAGGCAGGGCTTGTGAACTTCGAGATTTTAATAAAATCTAGTGCGAGAGAACAGAAGCACCAAGTTGCCTCGGGGGCTATATAAAACATCACAAGGATTTGCGTAAGAGTTCCAAAAGAAACTCGCGTGCAGCAATTTCCAGCGCGCAAACCGCTATTCAGTAATTTTTTTTCGCTAACAGCAATTTTCTCTGCTTTCCGATTACAATCCATTTCGGGCTTTCCTTTTCTTTTTTCGTTTTACAGTGTTTTCAAACTTCATGGTTACAAATTCCAACACCACCTTCTTTTTCTGCCGTCGTCATTCCGCGCTAACGGTGCCGTTTTCGTGCTTGTTCCTATTTCCTGCCTTACAAAATCGAAAGCTTCGAAACGAATAAAGGCGTCTACCCGAGGCTAGATTTACTTACAAAGCGTTGGCATATGGTCAAACCAAGTGTAAAGCACTTCCACAGCGGCTGGCACCGACGTCTTCGTTAATTCGTTCAGATTCCCTTGGAGACACGGTGTCCATTGTCAGTCAAGCTTCATTATGCTCCACTGATTGAAAACGTGGAAATTTCGCCGCGCCTTACTTGGGCAAAATGACTCCTAATTTTCGAGGAAGAAAGACATCCAAACCACGCTTAGCATAGTGGAGGACATTTATTGTGATGTAATTACCGAACAATTAAAAGCTTACCAAGTTTAAATGTGTCTAGGAAAGAACGCAGCTAAACGACAAACGGTGCCGTAAAGTTCTTGTCAGGGGATCTTTGTTTCACAGTTCACAACTGTCAAGCACTAAAGTTGCTCATGAAAGCTCTTATAAAAACTGGCTCAAAGCCTGCACACAGAAAGGAATGACGTAGCAATGAGAGCAACATTTTCAGGGACATTCGGCTGTCTAAATTATTCAGGAATATGAGGCGCTTAAGAACAAATAATGAAAAACGTAACTGAAAAAAAATTGCGGCACTTGTCTCGATTTTCGTGCAGAGCAATGTAAAGAAATATCTTCCGACAGTTATTTTTATTTCAAAGTTATGTATTGCATTTTTTAAAGGGGGGGGGGGGGCACTAATGCAACAGCGCCATATAGTAACCACACATCACGTGCCAATGATGCCCTATTAGTGTCTGCAGCCAAATAATCTACGCTAAAATCTTTCTTTTATGCGGGCTTAATTTGGTCAGCACAGGCTGATCGTTCCCTGAAGGCTTTGTCGGGCGCTTTTCTGCGTAAAAATTCTTCAAGTAGATGAACCTTGAACCTCTTGAACATATCACAAACATTCTTTAAGTATCAGAATTCACGCAACACCACAGTGCAAACGAGCGCAGATGATATTCGAGGCTTTTTATTTGGTTCACATGATGTCAGAGATGGCGCAGTAGATGTTTAGAGGCCCAAGAGAGAGAGAGAGAGAAAGTTAATAGCTGCAAATTATAAAATACGTAACTGCCAAATCCTTCTCAGTCAAAGGAAATCCACTGAAGAATAAACGTGAGCTCAAGCGCTTACGGCGGACATTTCGAACTCATAAACGGCAATGTACCGCTATCCCTGAAACAGAAAGTGCTGACAGTTGCATTTTAACACGAAACTGTTTTATGCGTGAGTCCACCACGACCCCATAAGTCACTACCGTAACGGATATGATGCAGTAAAGTAAACATGTAAGAACCATAAAGGAACACTCAGAAAAACTTCTGTTGATGCGCTGGGAATAGAACTCATAGCTCCCCGCGCCACGACGAAAGGTGCCCGGTGCGCTATCACTGCGCTAACGCCGCACATGCTCGATGCTGTGCGAATGTCCCTTCTTGTCTCGTCTGGCTCAGCACACGCACATCCAGGCGCACATTGCCTGGAACGGTGCCGCCATCCAGGTGAGGCAAAGTGAATCACTGCAGCCTTACTTCGTATTTCCTGGATGGCGGCACCATTCCAGGTGCGTTCCAAAGTCCGCCTCGCTGAATACGTGCAGAGCCGCGCGCATAGCCGCGTTCGTACAGCGTCGAGCGTATATGAGCCGATAAGGCATTGTTGGGGCACCGGTCCCCTTTCTTCATGGGTGGCGTTCCCACCCGACTGCTCTTCGAGCGTAATGGGAACAAGAAAACTGCTACGTTAGGCGCCTTCTTTGCGTAACGCCTTCGTTCTGCAGTAAACAAAAATATGATTGGAGGGGGAGGAGAAGGAAGAGGGGAAGGTGGACTGCTAACTTATAAACTTTTGTTTACTTTAAAGACGGGCACCTGTGCAGGCTTCGATCCCCCGCTTTCTTTTTCTTTTTTTTCCGATAGAGTAAAGACCAAATTTTTATACATTCTGACTAACTATTCTGACGATTGCAAAGGCGGGAAAGAAGAGACGGCACAGCTTTCATTGAGTCACATGCATAGACGTGATAGTGAATACACGCATATGCAGGCCCCATTTAGTAGTTGTACTGGTTGGGTACGGAACAAAGAATGCGAAATAGCACACCCTCGACAGCTAACATAAAGTATGCCGCCTTGTATATGGTACTACATATTAGCGACTACTTTACATGTCTACATAATCGTCATGCTGGAACTCGATAACAATACATTTCTTTCTTTTTTCCCACAAAGAAAAGGCAACAGGTTATGCAGTTAACAGGGAACTCGACAATCGAGCGGAGTCAGCCTTGGCATATGGCAATGTTCTATGCGTCGGTAGAAGTAGCTATAGCGTCTGCATGGACACCCACAACAGTCAGTCAATTGCGATCTCTGTTCAAGTATGCGCTCTTTGAGCTACAAGACATGAGCAATCCTCCAGAAACAAGCGCCTCGTTTTAAGTAAGTGCTCGTGTTTCTTTTACATGTCTCAGTACGGGCAAAAAGGAAAAGGATGTTTTTACTTTCTTATAAGTCCAAGCAGTAGCCGTAACAAGCCTATATTGCGAAGAAGTGAAGCAAGTCTCTGGAATTATTATGAAGACCCATGATGAACAAAAACGAGTAATTAATTCCGAGGAAGACGACAGCAGAAAGATAATCCTCTCTAAAGCAGCGTGCGTCTTAAGCTCTAGGTAGTCGGCCCTTAACAAGGATACGGCTTTTGCCAATGTTCACATCATCATATGGCAAATATTTCATTTCTTCAGCCTTTCTACGTCAGCAATGTATGAAGAGAAAAATGTCAGACCAGCGTTTCTGTCAGTTGTCCAACGAATGTGCAGAGAACGATGATGCTCAACGGCCAGGTGAAAGAACAAGTTTTCACGATTAGCAAAAAGCCCTTAATATCTGCGCAAGAGTATGCGTATCTAGTTCAGTGGCTAGCAGCACTTGCAGCCTCATCATGAAAAGGAAATTTACAGAAGAATATGTACAGGCTGAAAGCGCTTACGGCAGACATTCCCGGACCGTGACATGCAATTTACGAAAAAGTGTACAATTCTTGCGTATTTCTTGAACTGACATATGGCTCAAACGTGGAGGCTGAAACTAAAACTCCATAAAATGATGATCATCACGGAGTATGCTTTGGAACTGAAGATGATAGGCGTGACATTAAAAGACAGGAAGATGCCACAGTGGATCAAACAACATGGGTAGCCACATACTAGTTGACATTACAGCGAACGAACTGGGTCCAATCTGGCCATATACTCAGTAAAACATCCGGTGGTCTTTGAGCGCGACTGGGTGAATACAAAGTAGTGGGAAACGCAATAGATGACGGCAGAAAGGGAAGTTGGGTGATGGAATTAAGAACCTTGCATTAAATAGAATCAGCTCGCACAAAACACGGTGGTTTGTAGACCATTTGGAGAGGGCCTTCCTATTGCAGCCGACTTAAGGTAGGCTGATAATGATGATGGTGAAGATTATTATGACGTCGATGTTATTAGCATGAAGAAAACAACGTGTGTATGCTAGGTTTGCGAAATACTGCAATGCCTACATTACCTAGGTAAATTCTTGGCTTGAGCAGTACTTGTCTGAACGTTTCACTTTTTTAATTTTCACAGTTTAGCAAGTGTGCCAGCTCTAAAATCTAGAGACGTTCGAGAAACCGCTCCAGAAGTCCACAGACGCTCCAGAAACCATCTTGCCGCCATGAGCGGCAAATATTTAATGGAAAAGCTAAGCGAAATCTCGAAATGTACTGAAATGTGTACGATTGTATTTTATTTCAAGTTTCGACAGATTTTTATTCGCCACGAAAGTCCGGGCTGTATTTGTCATAGGAACAGAAGCTGCTCTTAGGGGCGCCACTGCAGAGAAGGAGACTATGTGGGAAAGGCTCGCTCATATTGCTATACGGTCAACTTTTAGCTGTATTTCACGTTCTGGTCCATATATCCCTTGTTTACGGGTAACATACACGTATTTTATGAGCAAAACTCCTTTTAACGCAATAGATCGACTTGGTGCAAGAGTTCTCTATTTTTCTCGATCGCGCTGGAGCCCTTCGACGGTGAGATTTGTGTACAGTACAGCGCTTCTCACTGTTCTGCCCAAAACTTTGCTAGCCGCCCTCAATTTGTCATTTTCCGCAAGATTCTCGAGCAGTCTATGCGAGCGAGCTGGCTGGCATAGGCATAAGTTTGCGCGGCCATGTTGTATGAGGTGGCTTTCGCGCATCTTCGCAAAGAGGTTATCGATTACTAAGCGCCAAAATAAGGAGGGGGTGCTCTTTGTGGTGACGCATTCGCCATGTCAAATAATACTTGCCTTCAGGTGATCCGATGCGAGGCGTCTAAAAAAGCACCCGAAAGTTTACTTTCGAGTGCCCTGTGGAACTACATACCGAAGCTTTCAGTGGTAATAACTGTGTTAGAACACGCCAACAAAAGCAATTGCGGAGCCCTGAAGGTATTCAAAAAACTTCAGCACTTTTGATGTTGTCAGCAAGCCGTGTAAGGCGGAGTATATCTATATATTGTATTACGTTGCCAAGCTGGAAGACGCGGGATCGATTCTCGTTCCAAGTAGCTGCACCTGTAGTCAACGTTCGCGCGTGATCGTCCGCTACGCGCTCCTCGCGCGATCCGGTCGAACATCTCGCACCTTGCGAGACCGAAATGGGCCACCGCGCCACGCACCACCAAAGCGTGACCACGTCCGCTGCACCTATGCCGGCCAAATGCTTATCCGAGAGAAATTTTCGATAACAGGCGATGCCCTCTCGAAGCGCCGCTTTTTCCCGGGAGATTCGACAGTGCCTCTTATTTGGCGTAGGTGGGCCCTCGCGTCCCTGCTCTCTTTCTCATCCTCGTGCGCCGTCTATGACGTGAACAACCTGTAGAGCGCGGCTACCGTGCGAAAGCCACCGGGCCAAATTGGATTTCTAGTCCCACCGGAAAAGAATGATTGGAAACGGGTCGGCATTCTGTAGGTAAAAAAAAAAAGAAGAGAGTAGAAAAATGTGCTGTGAGAGGTGGGTCGGTTAGGCTCTTCATAAACGACGTCCACGCAAAACAGTGCACTGCTGCGAAAAAGCAATATACATCTCTCTCGCTATCTCTGTCTCTCTATCTCTCTCTGTCTGTGTATTCCGCAAATTTTTCGTGCACCGCCTTGCCTGCGTTGTACCACTGACAGCGTCGGCGAACGACCGGGTAAAGCGTGTATGGAGAGCGGGGGGCTAGCCAGGCGGCGCGAAAATCGTCATCAGAGCGAGCGCGTGTAGTGCCGGTTTCTCGCAAAACAGCCCGCGGCTCGTTCGACCGACGATTAATCTACACAAACCCCGGGCCTTGCGCGACAGTATTGAATTATAGCGTTGGTGCCGCGGCATCGGTTTGGGACAGCAGCAGGCAGCACGCGCTATAGCAAAGGTTCTCCGTCGCGTCGCTTTCTCCTTTTTTTTCTTTTTTTGTACGCCAGCACGCACGCGCACCTAGTTTGGCGCGGAAAGCCGGTGCCACTGCCAATAATTGCTTCCAGTGCGAACAACGAGCGCGTTAGCTAGCACGCGTTGCGAGAGAGAAAGGGGGGAGTAAACAAGGCAGTGCCATGCAATTCGCTTTCTCTGCGAGAGACGAAAACGAGAGCTGTGCCGTTTTTGGTCTCTCGGACAACCGGTGAGCACCGAAGCTGATTCCCGCAGGCCACGACTGCGCGCCGTCTTGATTACGAGCCTGCTATTCTGAGAGGCCAACTTTAGCAGGCGAAAGTCAGCCGCTCAGCGAGATGTGGTTGATGCGTGTGTGTCTGCTTTCAACGTCCTCTGGTCGAGCCTTGGCAGCGCGAACATTCATGAATTCATACCAGCCGGCCCCCGTTGCGACTTTATCAGGTGTGATTGCTTCGCTGTACGCTAGTTCCAGGTCAAGTTTATTCGCTGTTGTTGCATGTACGAAAACGGGCTAGCCTAAAGCATCAGGAGGTCCCAAAGTACGAATCTGTCAGGGGCACCTCCTATAATTCGAGGTGCCATATGTCCACAATGTGTTTTAATATATAAGGTGTATTAGAGCAGCAAGAACGCAAAGTAAAAGATCAAAATGTCATAAAATTCAGTCAGTAGAGAACAAGTTATGATGAAATAAAGTTTGGAATAATTGTAATGACCAAAAGTTGATACTGTTAAAATTAGGCCGAATTTATAAATTCAATTAAAAAATGAGAGCAGCTTGCACTAGTGGTGCAAGACGGGACTATAGGAGCGGAGCTTGTGGCCGACCTAGCTTCTTCCGGCTTCTACAAGCTCAACAAAGCAACGAGATCAGTCAGGTGACTAGCTGTTACATGGTTTTGGCGCGAGCATGCCACGCAACTTGCTGTCACGTCACGTTGCGTGTCTGGGTCAAGTGTCTAGGCTCAAATCGGCTTGGCGGGCAATGTCGGGGGGTGACGTCCTCCTCCTTTCCCTCGTCACCCTGACGTCATTCCGCCTCACCCTCACCACCTTTTACCACCCCTTGCTGCACTATACTGTTCATGTCTATGCATTCTACCACTATTCTATTACCCCTTCCCATTCCCCCAGTGTAGGGTAGCAAACCGGACGTCTTTCTGATTAACCTCCCTGCCTTTCTGTTTTCCCCTTCCTTCCTCCTTCCTTCAAGTCTATCCAATGCTTTACGCTGTCCCCTCCTCCTTACCTTCGGTTCCGTTTCCCGCTCCATGCTATACTAACAAATCAATGCTATGCTATGAAACTTATCCAATTTATGTTGTAGTGAGCTGACGGCGTAAGAGCAAGAGAAAAAAGAAGTGCGCGCGCAAATGCCGCCCATTTCATAGAAGCGCACGCGCACTCCTTCAAAATATTCGTTTACGGTGATAATTTTTGTCCAGACCGGAAAGATTACAGCCGGTACCGTGGTTTATGAAAGGGAACGGGATAGATCGTGGCCTGTGCTTTGCGGCGGCTCCTTACAGCGCCAGAAAGTGGTATCAAGGGGAAAAAATCCGGCAGATTCCACGCATTTTGGTAATCGGTCTCATTCGAAGCAGTCAGCGACGAAATTGCCTATAGCGAATTGTTGGGCATTCAGGCAAATGTTACGAGTAGTATCAAGATCTTTGTGCAAAACGCACGAGTACCCACTCATGAGTATGCTTAACGCGACTAACGAGCAAGGTCTACAGTAATGTGGCGACTGAATGATATAGATATAGATATCTATCTATTTATAGATATAGATAGAATGATGTAGATGTATCTGTTTATCTATCTATCTATCGTGGCGACAGTAACGTGGCGACTTACAGTTGCTTGTATTACAGTCAAAGTATTTTGGGTGCCAGAAGTTCCGAGACGGCTCATTGATGCGCATAGTTATTGAAGCAAAAAAATCTGAGCATCACGGAATGAAGTGTTGTTACAACAATAATTAACTCGAAATGATTCAACTGTCGTCAGTCCAGCACAATGATTCGTATTTACTTTTCACTAGTATACCAGACAAAGGATGGGGAAAAGGTGGTGGGAGAGGAAGAGGAGAAGGATAAAGGACGTTGAACGAACACAGACAGAACACCGAAAAAAAGAAGGTCTCTCCAGCATACACGTACGCCGTCTATCTATACGGATTTTGGTGTCTGGCAATTCTTTCCGTTTTCACTTCCTCTGCGTGGACGGAGTGATCCAAAGAATCAAAATGCGCAGTTCAGGGCTCGGCGCCACTCGAGTAACAGAAGCATCCCGCTTCGTGCCGTGTCCACCGAGCACGTCGCGTCTTGCCGCCCCCTCAAGACACGATCGTGCTCGAGCGTCGAGCTTGATAGCACGGCCAGTCGCACACGATGGCCTCGACCGGCACAGAATGTGAGGACGCGCTGTCCAGCGAACGAGAATGCTCTTGAGCTTCTGAGGATCACTTACCGACAGCGAGAAAAACAAGAGAGATGAAACGTCAAGAAAGGTTCCACATTGTCGCAGGTTTCTGTCGGCTCGACCGTATAAACCGAGCGAATTACTCGACGAGACATATGCTTGACTTGCAGTTGAGAGGCGCATCGATACAGCGTGAGCCACGTCAAAGAATACGGTGCATGGATGACAAGTCATGCAGATATCGACTTTCGTACTGGTGTAGCGTTTCGCAGTTAGTTCATGCACCTTTGAGGTCACACTTTGTACTGCCAAATGAGAAGGCGTCCCCCGTTTGCATGGTGATTAGCAAATCAGTGCACCCTTGCGTACGTCCTCGCACGCGCATTCATATATACTATAAGTGCCTAATGTGGGTCTAAGCGTCCCTCGCGCAAACACCTATAACTATACACCCCTGACTGACTCTCGTCACTTGGTTGGGAGCCTTGCACGCTCGACCACGGCTCTGATGGGGTAGGTGTGGTGTTTCAGGAGATATGTTTGTTAGTCACTGGCTGTAGTTTCATCGACGAAGACAGTAAACAAGGAGAGGAAATGGCAAAAGAGAGAAAATAAAGGAGGTGACAACGATTAGAAGGTCCACAAGACAATAACGAAGAACGTGGTTTTCAGGGATTTGTACACCCCACCCCCCCCACCCCCCTTCTTCTTACGTACTGGTTACAGCAGGAATATAATCGCACAGAAAGAGGGGATTGAGAGTGCACACACCAAAGCCAAGCATACGCTGCCACTGCGCAGACCTGGATTTTTTTTTTTTTTTGTCTACGGGGTTCGACCTCCCTTGAGCTAATGTCAGAGAGTACTGTACACAGGCATACCGTCGTATGTTCTTTCGACTATCACCAGAACAAAGCTTATGTTCATTTCATCGTGTGAATTGTGCGTGCAGATGGCGCGCCGAAGATGCTTCGAAACCACGATCGTCGCAATTTCCGCCACCTAGGGTTTCTGCTCTGTGCTTTCCGCTTATTAAAGTTGCTCGAGAATTGTGCAGCTGAGCCCCTTTCCTGCGCTGACGACAGCTACGTCACGACTCGGATCAGTTCATTTCGACGACCGCCCAATCTAGGCCTACAAATGTGCCGCGTCCTTCGGAACGGTCTCTTCTTTTCTTTGCTTCATTCCAGAGCGCGTTGCGAAGCTTGCGAATGCGGCGAACAGAAAGCGCGATGGAGCTTCGGTTACGTTGGACGAAAACATTGTTCACGTTTCCGAGAAAAGGGCAATGTGTGGACAGCACAGCCCCAAAAACGCGGGAGTGAGGGAACTATAACAACAGAGTGTGGCTTTTTTGTTTCTTTTTCCGTTTCCTCTGTCCGCCTGCGCGTCAGAAATCCATCGCTTCCCTTTGTGTTCACGCGGCGCTTCTCCAAAAAAAGCATGGCCCCCATTCTTCGCCGTTCTCTGCCGCGCCAGGTTTCTTCCCACCCTGCAACATATTTTCGTGAAGAGGTGCTAGAGCGTGTCTTGCCGCAAATTGGGCACTCCTACGGCAATTTCGCGCCCTGAGCTAATCCCCTCAGCCGAGGCCACCGGACGCGCAAACACGGCGCGCGGTGTGTCACCCGAGGCGAGAAGGGAAAAAAACAAAAAGAGAGTGGTCATATCTTCGCGCCGCAACACCTCGGGGGCCGCCTTTCGCGACCTCTTCATCTCACAGCTGCTACGCTCACCTTTTCATTCTCCTCCTCGATTCTCGTCCTGTACACCCAGAGACGAACGACGGGTCTCTGTCCCGATCCCCTGCATCGCAATTCGCTTCATCCACAACTTGACGCTGCCTCTGGCGTTAGCCACGTTTCGTGTCTCCCTGTTCTTCGAACGGCACGGAAGAGAGACAAGAGGGAGACGACGGTGAGGACCTAGACGACGCCCCGACAAGCCCTCTGATCACATTTCCTCGCCCTTCGAGATAACGCGTGAAGGCGGTCTCCGTTCCTCGGCGCCAATATCGCTTTGCGCCTTATGCAAAGCAGCCCGAACCAGCAGCCGAGCCTTTGTGGCGTGCGGACGGTACCGCGACTGCTTGCCGAGCGATATATGCGTATAAATCAAAGAGCATACCTCCTCCGCCTTGCCTGCTTGAGCAACCATGCACCACCGGCGACATATTAACTTACACGTGAACGCCGAATGCACGTGTGCGTGCATTGTGTCTGCAGTTCTCGTTCTTCCTCTGTATTTCTATTTTTTGTTTTTCACTTTGTGTGCCTTTTGCTTGTCCGCGTGCATATTTTTTTGATCATTAATACACTTGCATCATCATCCTCTCGCAGCGTATTCTTAACCAGTAACATGGTAATAATTAATCAGTTTCAGATCACCTTGTTACGGATCGCAAAAAATATAAATAATTTAGTAAAGAAGTTTTGCTGAGGTAACCAACATGTTCACGAGAAAATTAGCAAGCAGCCAGTGATTTCCTTCTCTAAACTTTGCATCCGCTTTTCTTGGCATCTCCACCAAACCTCTCGTTGTCCCAATCTGCTCCTGGCGACTACTACTACTACTCCGCCATTCGAGAGTCGCTCCGGGTTTTCTTGGAGCTCGGGAACCCGACCGTTCCGTCCTGTTGCCGCTTCCAAGGAAGCAGGGTTTATTCAGTTATTCTACTTTCATTGGCAGCGCTTGAATCTAGATTCAAATTCCCAGGAGTATTTCGCGCCTCCATCGCTGACTTTCCCGGGGGACACCACAGAATGTGCGAGCGTATTGGGCCGCTTGCATAGCTTTTCTCTCTGGAAACCAATTACTTTGCCGAAAGGAGTCGCTAAAGATGCTCGCCTCTAGCGTACGACGCCGCGCCTGTGTATACGCTGGGGAAAGAAATTTCATTGTTCCAGCACAAAGACAGTCCCGATTCAGCCACTGCGGCTCCGCCAGTTCACCGTTGTTTCCTTTTTTTCCGTTCGTCCCCGTACACTCTGACTTCATTTGCTGGCCTCCTTTCGAATGTTGTCTGTTTTGTTTTGTCTTTTGTTTTTGTTTCCTTCTTTTTATCCTACTCGTTTGGTTCGACAGCCGCCATGTCTTTCGTTTACTTGGAGCCGCGACAATCAGTCTCCGCACTGTACTGCATGTGTCGTGTATTTATTTATTTTCTTTCTATCACTTTTCTGCTACTTTCGCTACATTTCGGCGGTCCCTTAATCGCACCTAATTTCCCGAGTCTTAAATCTCAATCGTTTCCCCTTTTTTTTCCCTTTTTTTTTTATACAACCGACGTCTTCAACTTCCGTTTAAGTAGTTGCTTGGAAATGGCCTTAGCGCTTGCTTGACGCCATTTGAGCATGCATTTGGTTTCCCCTCAATTACAGTCGTCAAGGTCATATGAGAGATCTTTGTCCCTGCACTTATTTGTTGGAATGGTATCCTCTTCTTCTACACCACCACCTTTCTTTTTTTTTTCTTACGTACTTCCTTAAGGGACATAGCCGGCATGGCAACAACTTTGTTTTGCTAAAGTGTCCGTACACTTATATGGGCCATGGTGTGTCGAAAGTGAGGGCAAGGCGTACAACAGTTGTGAACGGCGTTATTAGCGCGCGAAATGAGCCCTTAAAATGGAGCTCATGCTTCCAGTGGGAGCGATTACGTTAAAGCATGCGGACGTGCTAGCTTAAAATTCTCTGTGTGCACTAGAAGCCGGAAAGGGTCCACGGACGCCTCTATTCAGTGTGAAATAAGACATGTTGTAAAACAGATAGTGCGGAAAGTCCGGACTAAACATAGAGACGAATACAAAACGCTGACAGCCGACAAGAAAATTGTACGTTTTTTCGGGCTGTTCTCTTCATCTAACTTTCTTTCTTGAACTCTCTCTCTCTCTCTCTCTCTCTCTCTCTCTCTCTCTCTCTCTCTCTCTCTCTCTCTCTCTCCCTCTCGCTGCCTGATGTAAGGTCACACTTGTCGCTTTCAAACGAATTCCCCCTTCCCCTCAACAAAGGAAAAAAAAAGTAAAAAATATGACCTGAGTGCACAAAAACGTTCCTGTAAGATCTCGCACATTGTTGAGGTGAAAACAAAGGGAATTACGCGACACAGCGCGTACAAATGGGGACCAAATTGCGTGAGAATGGTAGCGCATTAAAGAGAGGTCCGGCCAAGAGAGGACGGTATACGGGCAGCGTAAAAGCACATGTGTGCTTCGCCTTCACGTCGCGGGAGTTTGTTTGAAACGACCGATTTGGGACACAATGAGCCGAGAGGCAATCGGCACGGCCGTAAGTCGTACCAGCAATATTGCGCAGCCGGTGTTGCAGGGAAAGAAAAGGAACGGTCGAGCAAGTCGTTCGTGACGGGTATATGGACAACGGATGACCTGCGAAAGCTGCCTCGCCGTCGGACTTCGTATTATCGCAGTCGACGTCGTGTCTCTCGGAGAAGCTCTTTGGCAGACACGTAGTTGCCCCGACAATAAAAGAGCCAAGCGATTTTCCTCTTGTTAGTAAATTGCCCTCTTACGATACCAGAAGCCTCACTGTCTTTCGCAAAAAGACTAAGCGAGAAAACGCTCAAAAGGAACCGCAGGTGGTGACGCCACATTGAAGTATACGGGCACCAACCCGCCATGACGTCACAGCTTGGGACGCTGTCTTACTGGGACCTTCGTAGTTCTAAATAGCGAAAGAACGCCGTTTAAGGAGACCATAGAGGTAAAGCCCAAAGTTTCAGGACAGTGTTGTTTAGCCAGTGAGGCCTAACTATCAAGTCGCACATTGAAATCAGTTGCGGCACACTCATAAACATGTGCGACGGTTCCGGCGCGAAGCTTAGAGATGAGACTTTTACCTTCATTTTCTCTTCTTTTTACACAATTATAATGCTGAGAATAATGACACTGTAGTTTAAAAACAATCGCTTATAGGTATCAAGTGATTCATTCTATCGTTAGTAAACATCGGAGCGAGGGTGTCAAGTTCATTATCACTATAATGTAACAGCGTCACTGTCGCTATCATGTAGCAGTAGGCTGAAGGAAAAGCTGTGCTGAGAAACGCTGGGCTTTCCAGGTGAAGCCGCAACGCAGAGCAAGAGCTGACGTCATCAGCACAGCGTCCGTCTTCCTTCCAGCGTTTGTCAGAATCTGAAGAGATGATAAACATTCTCAATAAAATAGAGAACTAAGTTTCTTCGGGGTGGAACCCCTTTTCCAGGGCCCCACTGGTTCAAGCAGACCGCTAGGCCTGATAAGAGGTTGCCTGCAGGATTCCCAGGTCCTGATGGCCCCCTGAAATAAACCAATTGAAAGGGCACCTCGAGACTATAACGTCCCCAGATATTTTGTTTCCAAAAATGTAGGGTCTTTACTCGAAAGCACCAAAAGGCTGTGGTGCGTTTTGTGCTTGACATTAAACTTTCGTAAATTGGAATTTTCCAGACGTGTACAGTTTTCCACGTCATCTTTGCAATAGCCAAAGATGGCTTTCATTCCACGATCAGAAAATATCTCGACAAAACCTTCACAGATTTTTTTTAATTTTATATTTGCTTGATACGACAATGTTTGATGGGCCGAATTCACAAAACACTTTCGTAAATTCGGCTTGTGAATGAATGGCTGGCCTCCTAATCATATGTCCAGCATCAGCGTTGGCTGAAACATTCAGTTACCAACATTTTTAGCCTGGGATGTTGTTGTGAATACAAGCCCATATAAATAGAGGTACTGCAATCAAAAGTTTATAGCCAAGCGACTGAAAGCGGGGCCTACGTTATAAACCTAGCACTGCTTACTAGCATTGTCAGGTTATAAACCTTGGCTGCTAGCTAAAAGAAGTTTTTCGTCGGATTGTAATATAAAGGCTTACCGATTAAAAAACTGCTGCGAAAGCTACAAACTGCCCACTTTGAAAATATCTTGAAAAGATTTCTCCACGAACTCTCTGTGGCGTGAACCAGCAAGCACTTTAATGCTTCGCACGCGTCTACTGCAAAAGCCGCAGGCTTTGATTAAATAAAAAAGAACGCTATAATTTCAAAACCAGCATCGTCATCGTTCGCTACAATGCGGTTACTTGTGGCCTCCAAAGCGCGTAATTTCCAACGCCACCAGTTTCGGAGTTTTTTTTAGCCTGAAACGACCTCTTCGCAAGATAACTCGGGGGCGTCCTGCTCCCAAATGCACGTCACGGCAATGACACGAGTAGACAGTACGGGCGCGCAGAACGTACAAGAGTGACACAAGAAGTGTAATACAGACTCCTACTAATGGTTCGCATAGTTGCATTAGTCCCTACTACGTTTCGCCCACTTAGCAGTCGATTTAAAGTGCATGCGTTCAAATCGTTGTAGTGGCGGTGGTTGTAGGGCGAAACGGTTCTCTTTGTCCCGTGGCGATGCTAAAGCTTATGGTAGTCTAATGACGACGATTGCGTAGCGGGGTTGTTGAGTAGAAACAGGAAACCTACATTTCAGTCCTTACAAGAAAGCTTAATATATGGAGTTTCTGTCTAAGTGCGTGAGCATGGAGAAATCATTTTTCTCTAGCCATAGCTTCTCGCTCCTTCTCCGAAGATGACTAGCTTGAAAATGTTCGAAAAGAAATGTTAGTCTGTACTGCAGGATTTTATATTTTTTTCCTTGGTCAAACCGCAAAATTGGTACGAATAATGTTGGAAATTGCAAAATTTTAAACTAAAAGTTTCAGGAACTGTGCTTAGTGCACTTTACACACGTAGTAAAAAGAAGTAGTCAACATTTTCTAAACTCTGTGAGATATCTACGGAAGTGACAAAGTTTATGCATTACTTACTCATCATCATTTCTGATCATAAAATCTGAAAACCTTCATAAACAGTCAAACGTTTTAACGTTAGGTGTGCATTTAGATATCGGTTTCTTTCCACTTTGGACGCCCTAAGAAGGAAAACTTGACAGTGGCATCGGCTTTTAAAGTATAGGTACGCATTTGTAAACTTCATTGTTTTCTAACTCACCAGTGTCTGCTAGTTGTTATAACATGCACGAAGTATTAAATAAAAGCTTTGCTGCCTCCTGTAATTTACTCTTTCTTTATCTCAAACGGCACGAACAACATTCAGTGGGTCCGATGGCTGTCTAAATAAATAAATTCTGAGGTGTCATTCGTCTGTCACTTTTTATTAATGTAGCAACTTACCGATTGCGATGCCAGGCTTTCCTCAAGCAATTTCAGAATGAAACAATGTATCCGTGGTTCGTACGCGGCTCCGAAACTGCATCATCAACACCTTCTTGACTACCACGGGTTTCGCGGATTGTCGTCCTTTGGTTTATTTTCGCGACTTCCGAATACCGGCACAACTGCGTGCAATGAATAGCTTTGAGCGGGCGTTTGCTGCATTAGTACTTGAATGCACTGCAGGAAGCGCTAAACTTGCGGGGAACCACAAAAATGGAAAATGCGAATGGATAATGCATTTTGTATGCAGGTCTCCCGGACCTCTAGATGCCCGTGAGTACGTCCGGGTTTGTGCAAATGGTTGGCTGTGCGCACAAGCACGAGTTGGAGTGCCGGAGTAGTAATGCAATGTCATTGACATCGTGCACATGAAACCAGGCGCACGCGATTCGATTCGATAAACAGTCAGACAAACCCATGCCATGAATTCGCTGACGGGGATCCATTGCTGGCGTGACAAAGTTCCTAGCGCCAACACGCACTGAGTGAAAAAAAAGAAGTGCAGGCAAGCATAGCATCTGTTACTTGTAGTATGTTTCGGCCCGTCGTTGCATCCCATTTTGATTGATTGCGTCTCGATTTGAGTGCATAGATTGAGCCGAGCTGTATACCATGTAAAATTCAGTAGAGTACTTGCATATTGATGGAAACACTGCTTATTAGAAAGTGGAGGAGTGCGCTCCGCGCTGCAGGGCGTCCTACTTTAGGTGAGAGTGATGAGGTGACCTTAAAATGGGGAAGAAGTACATGTTAGGAAAAATATAGAAGATATGAAATAAAATATTCAAATAAAATATGCAACTCAGACATTGCAGACGATAAGCAAGCCTCGTGTTTTCCTCCTCTCGGACATGTGCGCCCCCTTTTCACATTGTGTCTTGCAAAAGGCGCAACACTATAGCAACGCGCAAGTGTCATGCTCGAGAATAACTTGGCGACCAGTCCACGCTGTATTTAGCGTTTACGGGAGCCTGGCAGAACTCCAAAACATCATAAACACAACATGACTTTGTTTTTTTTTTATTTTGTTTTACTCGTGTGCGCGTTCTGTAGCTACAGCACCTTTGCCAAAGAGCGTTCTGCGGTTTTTGAAATAGTAGCACACGCTGCCAACATACCCATGCTGATAAGCAGATGTTGCTTTCGTTGTATATTGCTTCGTGTTTGAGTGTAGAATCGTTTCGGAATCCGTTCTTCCAGAACATTGCCTGTCAAATGCTTTAAGAACAACCACGGCTTATCATTAAAAGCCACACACACCAGCTATTTCGTATCGGCAATGGCATCGTTACGACGTTCAAACATCCATCTTACGCGGCACGACCGTCGAACTGATATATATTTTTCACGTTTACGTAAACATGAATGCCAAAGTGCATGCATCCAGTTGCGTGCAATACTCTGTCGGCTGTTTCCCGACATGGGTGTTACATCGCCATTGCATCGCTCCTTCGGCCGCCATTCCTGCTCGTCGGCAGCCCGGTTCCCGCGAAACGCTACTCTTTCTTTCCCGAAGCAATTAAAGAAACTTAAAACGCGAGAGCTTTAAAAAGGCTTTACCCGGAGGACCGGACGGTGTTGAACAAAGTTGAACGACGAGGCTAGTGGGTAAAAGAAAAAAAAATTGCTGCCCTATAAAGGAGGCCAGTACTCTCGCGAAAACACGAGACGAAGATTGAACGGCGACGGAGGCAAAATGAGTTTAGGAAACTGCGCGGTTTCCGTTTTCACCGCTTCGGCAAGCCGAGTGCTGCACCGGCTGGCCAATCAGAAGCGTCGCTATCGTTAGCCTACAGCTGCCCCGCTGTGATGTTACTTTCTGTTTCTATCTCGAGGTTACCGTTTTATTGGCTAGCTTGGCGTGTTTAATCCGGTTCTTCTTCCCGGACCTGGTTCAGCATTTCCACAGAAAAAAAAAAAAAGCGGTTGTTCTTGGCCGCGTCTGCTGTTTTTTTGTTGTTGTTTTTTTTGTTTTTTATTTTTTTTTTTACTTGATGGGCACAGAAGCGACGACAGTGTGGCCGACTCTGCCTCGTTCGCTTCGTCCAGCGGTCCAGGTTGATTCACCTGGGAATAAAATTCAGCTCATCCGAGAGGGTTATCGCGCTCTCGTTCGCTTTTTTCTTCGTAGCTTGTGCAGCTATGCGTGCATAGTGAGAGAGCATGAGGCAATTTTCCGCTCTCCCGTGCGCTCGGTAGGAAGGCCGTAATGTTCCTTGTTTTCGAATTTGCAGCCGTAGTGGTGCAGTCGTTATGGTGGTCAGTTTGTGACCTAAAAAAAAAAAAAAAACGTGGGTCCGAAGACGTGCGTTCGTAGGTCGCTGTGGTCGCATTTCGAGGGATGCGAAATACTGAAGGCCCCCGTACACTCACATTTATGCGCACGTTTAAGAAATTGCCGAAGTCCTCCATTACGGCGTGCCTTTTTATCCATATCGTGGTTTCGGCGCATGAAACCCCAGCAATTAAAACTGATGTTCTCGCAAAGCAGTAGAAGGAAAAAAAAAAAAAAAAAAGAGAGAGAGAGAGAGAGAGAGAGAGAGAGAGAGAGAGAGAGAGAGAGAGAGAGAGAGAGAGAGAGAGAGAGGCGGGGGGGGGGGGGAGGGGCTTGGTCGGTTTGTCACGTTTTCGTCTAACCGACATGCTGCTGGCTGTTTTTACGTGCCGCTCTTATTGTACCTAGCTTTTTTCTTTATATTTACTTGACTCAGGCTATATTTTATTTTCTGCTATGTCGACTGCCACAACGTCAAGGTGCGATGACGTGCAGATACAGCCGCTGCATTCCTAGTCAACAAAGACGCGCTTGCCTGCCGCATCACTTCAAGTGCCCCTGCAGTGGAATGGATTCACGATGTGCCACGTCTTCGGTTGAATCCGCAGCGATAAATGTAATCTTCGGTTTCGGGTAAGCATTAAACCCGCGAAATATATGATCAAGTACTTTAATGTTGTATCTTCTATAGTCATCATGCCGCGTCATAATATGTTCACACGTTGTCCAACGTTGAAGCAGCTCCGAGTGCAGACGAGAAGCGGCAGGAATGGGACAGTTGTCGAGTTTTAATTTTCTCCCATGTATGTGCTCTACATTTGAATCAGGCATTCGTCTGCAATAGCACAGAGGCACTTTCTTCCACAATGTTTGGATGGCGCTGAATAGAAAGATATTGCAAGCAATCAAATTTGCCTGACTCTATCCTCTCTGTTGGGAGGAGTGGAGCATGACGCCGGAGAGACACGAAGCATTGCAAAGAACCATAAAATTTGTGCATGCGGCTTTATACGCGGGCAGATCGGGATTGAACACAAACAAGAGTCTCGATCTTTTGGTTCGGTTATGCCCGCTATTTGTGATTCTGGCAGCTTTGGCACAGTACTTGTTTCCGTGTGCGTCCTGTAGGAGGCATAGTTCATGTGCCTGCTGTCTTTCTTTTAATCAATTTCAGAGAATGTTTTAGTTCCAACTCCTCTACTTGAATACACGGAAATGCACAACTCTTTTATCGCGACGGCCACTGGGCAAACTTTGATTACATTTGTTGCATTTTGAAAAGCTACGAAATATTATGGCGCAGGGAACGGCATTGTGTTATTGGAATATACTATTTCAAACATAAATTGCTAAAAGACAGTAATATCTCGAGAACGCGAGACAATTTACGACCATGGTGGTGAATATGGAGCGCCATTCTGGTCTGAGAATGGTGGCGCTGTCTACGCAGCAATAATAGTCGGAGGAGCGACCGCCGTCGTGCGTCAATTGGTAGAGCATAGAACGCGTTATCGAAAGCTCATAGGCTCAGTCCCTACTGACGGCAAATTGCTTTACTGCGAAGCTGTATGGACCCATAGATTCTGGCGGATTGCGTCTACGGCCAAAACAACTTTGGCAGTGGCGGGCTGATTCCGGAGGCAGTGCAGGGTTTGAACTAGTGGTTCCTACGCAAAAGAAATTGTGAATTAGGTTAACCAAGTGAGAATTGAAGTGAATCAAAGTCACATCAGGCGGACTAAAGGTGACTTGATTTTAGGCGAGTGTGAATTAGGTGAACGATATGTTAAACAGAAGTGATTTAAGGGTACTCTAAGTGAACAAAAACGTGCATAGACCCCGTGTACTGTGCGATGTTAGTGGCACGTTAAAGAACCCCGGGTGGTCGAAATTTTCGGAGCCCTCTACTACGGTGTCTCCCATAAACGTGTCGCGGTTTTGGGACGTAAAACCTAAGAAGCCAATAAAGTGAACAAAAACGCCCCGCCACGGTCGTCTAGTGGTTTTGGCACTCGGCTGCTGATCCGAAAATCGCGGGAGCGAGTCGCGGCCGCGGCGGCTGCATTTCGATGGGGGCGAAATGTTGAGGCCCGTGTGCTGTGCGATGTCAGTGCACGTTAAAGAACCCCAGGTGGTCGAAATTTTCGGAGACCTCCACTACGGCGCCTCTCATAATCACAGCTGGTTTGGGGACGTTAAACCCCACAAATCAATCAAATCAATCAAGTGAACAAAACGCATGATGCAGTTAATCAAGCGGCATGCAGCTAGGCTCTGACCAAAACTCAGAACCTAGCGACAAAGAATTCTAGGGCGGTGAGCCAATCTTACAACCACAGTTTCGGTGGGCATCCTTCTTGCCAGATTCGATAGCAATGCCACTACCGCTTCTAATGGATGAATTTTTATCACTGAAGACGCGGGATACGGCGTTTCATCGCAGCCAGACGAAGATGCTTAGCGTGATGATGCATAACCTGATGCTTTCTAAATGTTGTCGGCCGATAACCTATGGTGATAAGTGTGACTCACACATTTTCCAACGAAGAAAAAGAAATAAATTGTGCTTTAACGTTTTTCGTAGCTAACCTCAGGAATTCAAGAACAAGTGAATAGCGAGATAAAACGGGCCTTCACGAAGGTACTACAAAACAATCAAATGAAAGATACAAAACAGTTTAAGTCAAAGCATCGCTTAAATCTCCCTCACTGCTTTTTAATGGCGTCGTTCCGAGACAGCGACGTACCAACGACTCTGTGGTTGTCATCGTTGCTCCTTTTATTCATGTATTTCCTACCTACCGTTAGCAGCAACGCGTTCACCGTCCTTGGCGTGTTATCATTTTCAGTATTCGTGTATGAATATTCCATTGCACCACGAACGTACTACGTCTAGTACTTTCTAAAGTTAGGCTGGTAGCCTTAACAAGAAGGGCACCGTTTATCTCTCCTCATGACTCTTAAAACACTTTATTTTTCATCTCGGTCCGTGTTCACTAAAATATGTTAAGATAAAAATGTTCGTAAGAGAATAATTCAGGCAGTCCTAATTCAAGACATATAATTATGAGACCCATCCGGCCAACAACCAAAAGCACTTAGGGAAGAGTTTTATGAATTTGGCCTGTGATGCCTAGCTTAAAGTCAATGTAACACGTGACATGAGAAAAACCGACAGTGAATTATGCAAAGGGCCGGAAGTAGCCATACCGTGCGGGGCCTGTGCTTGAATCAACTCGCTTCCTTCGACGTGAGCGATCTTGTTTTTATTTGCATTTTTCTCGGTGGTTAGTGAGGTCGAAACGGACGAGGAGGGGGGGGGGGGGGGGGGGGCTACCGCATTGCTTTTTCCGAGACATGCCGGTATTAATCCAGTCATCAATTCGTATTTATATTGACGGGGCGCATAAAAAAAACTGTTTTCGCTCTTTTACGAAGCACATTTCTCCTTCTAAAAGCCCTGAGTGATTGATCGGCGTATTTGGAGCGCACACGTCCTAAGGGCTTATTCAAAAGCAAATTACCGAGCTGCTCGATGAGGCGAGCACGGAGGCTGTTCCTGGTTGCAGGTGCAGCTCTAGACTTGCAAGATGTGCAGGCTATTAGCCCGCTCGGCTGCCTTTTCCCCGAAAATCTGGAAAATATGTGCATCCCTTGATATCACCAGCCCTACAGGCGATCAAGGCCCCTCGCGGAGTGTGCGCAGTGGACATGAGCCCGTGAAACATCCCTTGTGTGGCAAAGCGGTTGGCATCACACCTTCCGGCACGACGTCCTCGAAAGAATGCCAATTCCTACCAGTCGCAGACTAGGTCTGTTTCACTTAAACACAATTTGGATTGTCGAGATACATTTATACTTAAATGTCGAGTGTTCGCTTAGCAGAACACGTTGTGGGGCCAGTTGGTTAGGCATGTTTCTTACAGCGAAGCTGTGTACCTCTACCAGCCAATGACATTTTCGTCGCGTGGTCAGCGTCAACAAAAAACGCCAGGCTAAAAAATAATGCAAGCCAGCATAGCCGCGGTGGAGAGGAGGAGAGGCGCACAGCGAGGGGAGCGCGGCGCGTTTGCATATGTGGTGTTAGGCCATCCTTCGCCTGTACCGATAAAGAATAGCGTTGCACAGCATAGTGGATGCGAGGCAGAGAGGAGGAGTGAAGCCGGCGAGAGTGGGACGCGTACAGCAGCTGCCGGTCGCATTTTCGATGGAGGTGGAAATGCTAGATGCCCGTGTACTGTGCGCTGTCAGTGAACGTTAAAGAACCCCAGGTGGTCAAAATTTCCGGAGCCCTCCACTGCGGCTTTTTCTCCTTTCCACGGCAGCGGAGCTGGCGGGATTGCACCTGGCGGCGGACCTCCTGGTAGGGGACGTCCCAACGGAGGCAGTCGCCGTTCTTTGTGACAGCAGGGCGGCACTGCAGACCCTGGCCAATCCCCGCCGCGCTGGGCTTACAGGGAACCTCCTGGCATGCAAGTTCCACGCTCTCTGCGCGTCGGGAGCGTCCGTCTCCTTCCACTGGCTGCCCTCACCTGTGGGCATAGCCGGCAATGAGGAGGCAGACACATTGGCCAAGGCAGCTCATCAGCCAGGCACCCCTTTCACCCGAGCCGTGGCGGCCAGGGACCATACGCAGGCCCGTCTCAGGAAGCTTCTCGTCACTGTCCATCCAGACCAAAGGGTGGCCAAGGGGCGGGGACCAAGACTTCTTCAAGAGGCGGGCCTTACAAGGAGCGAACGGGCTGCCCTGCTGCGCCTGCGGACTGGCTGCGTCTGGACCGCAGCCCGCCGCCATGCCAAAGGACGCTGCACCTCCCAGGCCTGCAGCCGTTACGGCGACCCCGAGACCCTCGAGCATCTTCTCTGTGAGTGCCCTGGACTGGCAGAGGAACGCTCAAGGGTCCTCACAGCCTACAGGAGACAGGGTCTCCCTGCCACCACAATGCAACACCTCTTCCCGTCTCGCCCCCATCTACCAGCACTCCGGAACCTGGTGGAGTTCCTGGACGAGACGGGTATTGAAGCCTATCACTGAGTACGGGACCCTTGCCGCCTCTACCCTTGCCGACAGCCTGCTGACCGCAATGCGACGTCCGGGCCTCTGCCCTTGTTAAAACTTCTATCTCCTCTTTTCCTCCCACTTCACCCTTCCCCTAAGGCGCTTAGTCGTGTCCGCAGTATGGGAGACAGAACTTAGCGTCTCTTCCTTCCTAACGAAGCCGTAGGGGGAGGGCTCCGGAAATTTGACCACCTGGGGTTCTTTTTAACGTGCACTGAAAACGCACACTACACGGGCCTCTGACATTTTCGCCGCCATCGAAAATGCGACCGCCGCGGCCGGCTTCGAAACCGTGTTTTTGTTTGTTTGTTTGTTTGTTTGTTTGTTTGTTTGTTTGTTTGTTTGTTTGTTTGTTTGTTTGTTTGTTTGTTTGTTTTTTGGGTGGCAGCCGAGTGCCATAACCACTACACCATCGCGGCGGACAAAATATATGCACACACACATTTCACTTTCGTGTTATACCGATTCCATTGACAGAGGAATCAGCCATATTTTCTTTTCAGTCCATTTCCCCTACCCCACGGACGCTTAGCGGTGCTCCCGACATGGGCTGCAGGAATTAGCGTCCTTTCCATAAGCGAACCACAACCATCATCATCATCCGACCGCGTTTCCAGGCGCTCGCGCCGAACACGCCCGGCGTCCGTGACTCTAGCAGCGGCTCGGCCGGGTGCTAGAGCTGAGACCGGTCTCGCAACTCATTCAGATCATTGCAGGCTACCACGGGTAGACCACAGAAAGCAAAGATGCCAGAATAACAGCGCGAATATAATGCACGAAGAACAAAACCGACTTGCTCAGCAGCGTCGTAGGCAAAAAACATCCACAGCATATCCACGGAGTGAATGATGATGAGTGCGCGAAGCTCCGGAGGTTCATCGTAGATCGTGCCGAGTTCCGGATTAATTTAGTTAACGCGCACGCTACGAATCCGAATCCTTATGGTTCAACTACGCACAAGTGAAATCTCCCGCCGGCACTTCATTGCAAGTCAAGATCCAGTGCGCATATATATATATATATATATATATATATATATATATATATATATATATATATATATATATATATATATATATATATATATATATATATATATATACCCCACTGCAGGTCAGCGTCATTAATCGCCACGTAACAATATATATATGGGTGGCCGGTGAGCGGTTCTCCAGCGCGAGCAGTCGGTATTTTTCAATCAAGAAACTCGCTAGAAGACGCTGCCTGCGTCAAGCTTGTCTCTCGCGGGTGAGGGCGCGTTCTCCTTCTTTGCGAGCTGGTAGAGCGTTCATCGAAGAAAGAGCGTTTCCATAGTCAACGCGCGCCTTTCTCTCTCTCTCTCTCTCTCTCTCTCTCTCTCTCTCTCTCTCTCTCTCTCTGTCTCTCTCTCACAAGACAACAGATGGAAGAGTGAGAGAGCTCGCGTGCCGGGAGGCACGCGCCGAGGGCGAGCGCGAGCCTCTCGGCGGCGCGAGTTGGCCACATACATACTACTACAGAGGAGGGAACGACCTTAAGGAGCTTCGCCCCTAAAACCAAGGTGCTCTCGCACAAGACGTTAAAATGCATGTGAAAGTCAAGCGACGCCGCAGTGGGTAATCGCTGTGGGTGTAGCTTACAGCTTCACTGTCCAACCACCTTCACGGCGTCTACTGGAGCTACAATTTTCTTCTCTTCGAAAGACACCAGCGCTAAATTTTTCATCACCGACACAGAAATACTAGACAATACTGGCGCTGTACTTCAAGTTTATTGAAACTTGCACGCCTTGCACTACACAAGAATGGAGATCTGAGCGAGTGTACAATCATGGGAGTAGTTAAGGAGAGTACCTGTTTTTGCCTGTTTAATTATATAATTTCACTGGCATGCAAGTATACCGATTGATTTGTGGGGTTTAACGTCCCAAAACCAGTTGTGATTATGAGAGACGCCGTAGTGGAGGGCTCCGGAAATTTCGACCACCTGGGGTTCTTTAACGTGCACTGACACCGCACAGCACACGGGCCTCAACATTTCGCCTCCATCGAAATGCAGCCGCCGCGGCCGGTATTCGATCCTGAGACCTGCGGACCAGCAGCCGAGGGCCATAACCACTAGACCACCGTGGCAGGGCACGTATACCGAGTGGTGCTGACATATCTGTCGCCTCTCTGTCCTATAAAGAAGTTATCATAACACTCGCGAGCTTTGATGAATTGAGTACATTTATGTTATGTTTCTTGAGTTATTGTGATTTCAGTGTATACGTATACGCCTGAAACAAATTATTTACCGCATGTCGTTGCCTCTGTATTACGTTGGGGGGGGGGGGGGGGGGGGGGGGGATTAGTCAAGCTGCAGGTATGTAACCTTTTTACTACCGTCCTCACCATAAACAGCTCACTGTTGTAACAAATGTACTGTTGCGGTGAAATAAAGCAAATCTCAAATCTTTAATCTCAATGCTCAAAATCTAATGCGCAAGTTCTAATAAACTTGGTGGGAGTAGAGCGCCCGTCCAGCGTAATCTTTGTGTGTCCGTGTTCAAAAAATTAGCTCTGGTTACTTTTGAAAAAAGGAAAAACGTGTCCTGTGCCCACAAGGAATTACGGCACATTTCACCCAGGACATATGCAGATCATAAATGATGGAGTGCTACAGAAACATGATAGCGATGCTCTTTAATAATGTGGAAAGACCACCTGAATTATAGTATTCAATGACGGCTAGTGCACTTAAGGAAATGCGCACTAGCATCATTACAACCAATGAACTTTAGGCCAGTGAATGTGCCATAAGCTGCAGTACTAACAAGGCAAGACCTAAACGTAACGTCGTGGGAGACCTGAGTTCGGGTCATCAAATCTCACGCTCCCAGTAAAGGTTTTCTTTTTTCTTTTTCGAAACAACCGCAGATGTCTAACTATATATACAGAACAGCTTAGAGCAGTTTCGTTATTTCTGAGATAGATAGATAGATAGATAGATAGATAGATAGATAGATAGATAGATAGATAGATAGATAGATAGATAGATAGATAGATAGATAGATAGATAGATAGATAGATAGATAGATAGATTAAGCTGCGCATTAAAACGCATTTAAAACGGGGGAAAAGATGTTGGGAAAATGCGTTGCCTCATCTGCTGCACGCATAAGATGACAAGGATGAAAACAAAATGCGTTCGGCTTTGAAAAGCCAGAGCTATCAAATCGGAGTTCAATTACATTGAGAGATAGCCGCGCTGAAACTGCACTTTCACAGATTATCTTCAGGACGTGAAACAGAATACCCTTGCTGAATATTGCAGCATTCATGCCATGGAAGATTGCAAGATCAGCAGCACGTGCTACGAAATAGAGTACGTGCTACTCAGGTGCCTTTAATTAAATGTTACTAAGAAACGTACTTTGTTATCAAGGTCAATACGTCAGATATTCTGCATGACAAGAAAAATAAGAACGTCCAAATGACTTACTTCTCCGTGGTAATGGATCATGTAACTCTCGTCAGTACGCTTCACATTCCATGTTCATCAAAGGGCCGCAGCTAACTGATGCACATGGTTTGTGTAGCAATAAAGAAATCGATAGCGCACGTGGAAAAGGCTGTAAAATGAGCAGTAGAGGCTTAATTAAAGTTCAAACTGCATAAGAAGGCAGAGCGCTCGGGATTATTTTTTTTTTCTTTTTCACTTGCCAGCAATGCCGTGCACGGTGGTCAAAGTTCAACTGCAATATAATGCATTAGGCGCCGAGCTGCATCGACTAAATAGTACGTTGAGTCTCGAAACGGAGATGTCGTATAACTGAACGCAGTCTAATCTAAATTCAATGTTCGCTTCATCGAAAGGGGCACTAAATAAAGCAAAAAACGAACCGGAGAGATGATTTATTTTCTTTAATGCGTGTGACTTTACTAGCGTTTTGTATACATAAGCATTGTGTTCGTTATTTCGCATACGCGTAATCCGAACACTCGCTTTATCGAGCCGCTTTTTTCTTCGCGAAAGCATTAACGTACGCTCTTTGAAGACACAGAAAGTCATATCACGCTATCATGTTTTCGCGCTCACGTCGCTTTTCCGACATGATATGTCACTCAATAAATTTACCTTACTGAACACTTACGTGTACTCAGTAAATGTGCTTTACTGAACAACATTTACGAGTTCCACGAATGAACAACTTCGTCTAGTTTAACGAAGTTTTGGCGAATATTCTGGCTTTAAATGCTAGGCGAATACGCCCAGCATGTTGCAACATAAACATGTGTCCCCCCTTCGATGCATTACTTAAGTTTACTTTCAAGTCATCACAAAATTCCATGATCTGCCTTGCTGGTTAACTACACGCTTCGTTAGTATTTGGTTAAAGTTTGCGAGCACACCCAGGTGAAACTTTGCCACCGAACCTCGAGAAAAAATGCAAAACTGAGTTCCTGCTGAAATGTCGTCATAATAATAGCTGCCACTGCTAATGACGCTACAATACTATTAGTTATAGTTGGGTCATTCGATAAAGCAGGAATGTGAAACGCCATGATGTGCAGCTCATATAGCAACCGAGCGGGCGGCCGACGTAAAGCTGGCTTATCACTACATTTACCTGAGCTTGTAAAGGTTTTTTTTTTTTTTAAGCGCTAAGGTTGCGACAGAAAGGCGGCGCAGCATGCACTAAATAATAAATTGGTGTCAGTAACTCGGTCAACTGTTAGTGATTGTTAATGTTTCGTTTTTGAACAAGATATTTCGCATGAACACCAGGCCGGCCTAGGTTTCGCAAATAGAGAAGAATGACAATAGTTTAGGCTGAATCCACTTCGCGTCGAACTTCGACGTTAATGCGATTAACGGTGATGCAACGTAGCGACGCGCTCTACGGCCACCGCCGAAACACTGGATGCGCGAGACACATGGAGTGGCCATGCTTCGTTCGTGTGCTTCGTGAACATTGTGTGAGATGTTCGTTGACACCGTAACAACCCCTGCTCTTTTAAGAATAGCATTCCTATAAGCTTCCGAATAAGTGGGCTGCGTTGTGCGACTCAAAGCTGGAGTTTAAGTGCATGCGGTCCATTCTCCGGCGCTGATGTGACTGTGGCGCACTTCTTCTTCTTCTGGCACAACACTTGGGACATGAAATAGTAGTGGAGCTTCGGCTAAGAAGAGAAGAAGGAGGTAGTTGGAACGATGGCGCAGATGCATTAATAAACCGCGCTGTGTTTTCGGAATCGCGTTCTCAGGGTGCTACATTAACTGGGGAACTGTAGACCTTGTCAGCCCCGTTACTACGCAAAGTGTTTCGGATCCATCTTCTTTCGTCCAGCGTCTGCGGATCTTCATGCAGAACTTGCGCCCATCACCAACTTCAGCTCACACTAAGAACGACGTTTTTCTGCCGGCAAACCTACAGCCATCTTCACACGTTTTTGTTCGTGTTGATGCATCTCGCCGTGCTCTTCAGCCTCGCTATGACAGTCCTTTCCCAGTCATCAAGCGTTCTGAACATCATTTTACCATCCTGCGCAATGGGCATGAAGACACAGTCAGCATTGAACGGATCAAGCCGGCACCCATTATGACAAGCTCCGTTTGACTTTTTCTCTCAAGTGCCCCCGGCAACTTGTCTGCAGGGGGGGCCCATCTGTGGCGTACTTCTTCTTCTTCTGGTACAACACTTGGGACATGAAATAGTAGTGGAGCTTCGGCTAAGAAGAGAAGAAGAGGTAGTTGGAACGATGGCGCAGATGCATTAATAAACCGCGCTGTGTTTTCGGAATCGCGTTCTCAGGGTGCTACATGACTAACAGCTGACCCGTGAAACGTAAGAATAAGAGGCTACGAAGTTGATTTCCCCAGCTGTGTGGTAATGACTCCACAAAGCTGCTAGGACACCAAGTAGAGCAGAGCACAGCAATCGCACTCCACTTTCTAGGATGGACAGTGCAAGGCAGCTTCGTCGGTTGGCACGTACAGCCTCTTACAGACAAAGTGGGGCATCCCGTATATATAAGATGTATTAACCCATCGTGGTACCTTAGCGGCTAGTGTTGGCTTGCTAAGCTCGAGGTAGCAGGATCGAATCCCAACATCCATCGCGGCCACTTTTCGGTGAAGACGAAATGCAAAAAATAAATAAATAAAAAAGGTACCCGTGTACTCAGGTTTAAGTTCACGTTTATATATATATATATATATATATATATATATATATATATATATATATATATATATATATATATATATATATATATATATATAGTGTATGTGTGTGTGTCTCAATCTGTCCGTCGCTGCCCTTAACGGACCAGATTGTGATGTCATCCGCATATATCGTGTGACTGACGTGTTTTCTCGGCGAGGTGGGATGCCGCCCTGCGCAGCTCCGCCCTCGCCGACCAACGCTGGGAAGTCCAGCAGGCCTGTGAAGCGGCGTCAAGGCAAGGCCTCGACATCCCGACATGGGAGACCTGAGCCCGGGTCGTTAATCTGCAGGACGTTGAATAAAGTTTTTCCATCCATACATGTGTGTGTGTGTGTGTGTGTGTGTGTGTGTGTGTGTGTGTGTGTGTGTGTGTGTGTGTGTGTGTGTGTGTGTGTGTGTGTGTGTGTGTGTGTGTGTGTGTGTGTGTGTGTGTGTGTGTGTGTGTGTGTGTGTGTGTGTGTGTGTGTGTGTGTGTGTGTGTCAGCGGTGTTCACGTGGCAGAACCATGCATGATTATGTTACGAGTCATGACTCAGACCATACTGAGGAACGCCGTAGTGCAGGGCTCCGGAAATTCTGACCGCCAAGGTTCTTTAACGTCCGCTGCCAACGCACAGCACACGGCCCTCTGGCATTTTCGCCTCCATCGAAAATGCGAGGCCGCGGCCGGGAGGGATCGAACCCGCGTTTTTTGGGTGACAGCCACAACAGTCCGAGCGCATAAGGTACTTCGCATCAAAAAGAAAAGAAAGATCGTTACACATTGTCAAGTATAAGCTAAAAAACTGCTCACGTCAATGGTCATCAGTAGTAGGAACTTTACATAAGAACGTCTCTGTCGTCATCAGTCTACCACTCGTAAACATGCAACCAACGAGTCGCATCTTCGACGCTCCCTAATGTGACTTCACGTAGCACTTGCAGGCCTGGAAAGTATAACTTAAAATCATTTCAGCATTTTTCCCCCTCTCTCCCTTGCATTTATCGGTAGGATTTTATAGATACATCACGCTTCTGAACAAATCTACATAACCCCGCCACGGTGGTCTAGTGGCTGTGGTACTCGGCTGCTGATCCTATAGGGTCGCGGGATCGAATCCCGGCCGCGGCGGCTGCATTTCCATGGAGACGAAATGTTGAGGCCCGTGTGCTGTGCGATGTCAGTGCACGTTAAAGAACCCCCAGGTGGTCAAAATTTCCGGAGCCCTCCACTACGGCGTCTCTCATAATCATCTACAAATCTACATTCGTAACAGCTGCACTGTGTTCCTCGGTAGTGCGGCTTTGCTGTCCACCTAAACAGCATTTCGCTTTATTAAATCCGACGCTGCTGCTAAGGTTGTGAATAACGTTGTAGTATAGAAAAAAATGGAGTTGAGGATGAGGAGGAATGACGTGAGAGTGAGGAAGGAAGGGAGGGAGGAGGACGTCACAACCACACATTGCCCGCCAAGCGATTTTGAACCAAGGCACGTTACCCAAATCACGTAACATGGCGTGACAAATCACGTAATTGGTCGCGTGACAAATCGTGTGACTTAGCTCAGCCTGCAGAAGCCTGAAGAAGCCAGGTTGGCCAGAAGCATTGCTCTAGCCAACTTCTTACGCCACTAATGCAAGCTGCCTCTGTTTTCTCCTTTGCTTTCTGAACCATGTACGCCTTTGTCCTCATTACCACTCCAGTATCGGTCAAAATTTCTCATGCTCTTCGATCGTGTCTCACGTGCGAATATACAGAAGTGAGAGACCACACCACTACAAGGTAGCGTGCAGGCAACAGACATTCCTTATTATTGCGAACAAAACTATATTTTTCAAAGATAATTGAGACTGCTCGATTACAAATGCCCTAAAACATGGCTGCCCGCCGATCGCTGCGGCGACGGCTACTGCCAGTGGCTGGAGTGAATTTCCTGCAGTATCGCATGCTCTAGCCTCCAAACACGAGTGCTGAAATCTGCCTGACACCCCAGAATCCATCTGAAGCGATATTACAATTAAACTCAGCGTCGGTCTCGCAACAGGTTATAATTATGGCCAAGAAAATAAAGGAAATCTCCTACGGTGAGTACGTTCGCAACTATCATCCTCGATGCAAGTGTGCATTGCGTGGCAACGTCCGGTGTTTTCTCGGCCGAGGAGTACTTAAATATCAACAGTGAATGATTTTAAAGCGATGGATTGCGTGATCCCCCGCATGGGACGCAAGCACAGCTTTATGAATTCGGAGGTGGCGGGCGTGCGAACACACCGGCTTGCAGATTTGTCATTCCTTTCTATTGTGTTGCCGTGTACTGCTCTTGGCGTTTCAAAGTTTCAAAATTTTCCAAGGAAACAACGAAGCATACTTGAACGTTTTCTTTTTTTATGTCCTCGGTAGCACTATTTGTTTGGTTTCACGCGTTCATTTGTGAACAATAGTAACAAAACAGCAATCATTCGTTCTTTGCAATCACTGGTGTTTATATCGTCGTAACGGTGATGTCGATGGCGACTGCGGATGCGACTACAGTTAAAGAATTTCGGCGCTGCTTTACGAAACCCCAACTTATAAGATCAAGTTCATAGAATCACATAATGCTTTTCCAGTAAATATTCGACCACTTCTGTTTTGACCTAAATGTTGCAGTGGACGAAGCGGCGGGACAAGCGCATACCAATCATCTCACAGGCGGAGTTGATATGTTACAAGGCGGATTGTGGCGTATACTAAAGCGCGTTTCATCCCGCTGTTGCTAAGTGACGTGGTTTGACCCGAATTAAAAATACTTAGTTGGCCACAAGCCAAAAACACTGGCTTGGCTACAGGCGCGTACTACAGACCTGCCTAACAGTGAAGAAGAGCAACAATTGTTGGGGCCCACTTATCTCCATCAAGTTCTCTAGACTTCGAGGACTTACAGGGTACTTTGACATCAGTTAGCGTCAACTTTAGGGTAATCACTAAAGCCTGCGGTTCCTGCTGTCTCGAGGTTGCGGGTTCGATTCCTGGACGTGGTCAACACATCATTGTAAGTGAGAAATGCAAGAACGTTTGTGTCATACTGACATTTCATTGAGTGTTACTCTGACAAATAACAATATTTTTCGCGACAGCAGCCATAGTTTTCAAACGATGTGAATGATTCTTGACACCAAGATTCAATATCTCCGGACGCGCAGCTTCAAAAACAGACAACTTCAAGAGTTATACGTTATATGCACGTTTAGGTTGCCTCGCATTTCACTGATGCATGTGCGACATTCACACTCAAAGATCTGTGGGCACAAAATTCGGTTTCCAGTGACCTAAACAGCTAAACATGGAAGCCACGCGAGCACGTTATTTCTAATAAAAAAAGCAAATCTTGCGAAAAAAATGCGGCATACCAAAATGGCCAAGATGGCGACGTTCTCTCGCGACTTCGTTCGCTTTAGAACGTGTTCGCTTTCGAACAGAAATACACCGACCTACATACATATAGTTGCTATAACGGTGCTAGCCCATCGACGGGTTTATCTGCCCGCGATACTATGCACTCGCTTTCAAAAAGTTTCCTAACTGCACGTGTGCGCAAAGTCAACCTCGAGGACGTCAAAAACCGTTTATCAGCGGCAACGGATGTCGCGAAACAACGCAGTGTGGAATACGTACATAGCGCACACGCGAAGACCTTTTTTTTTTTTTTTTTAGCCCTCGAGTAGCACTACAATGACCACGTTCAATGCGCCTCTACGGACACAATGGCGTGGACCTGAATATACCGTGGCACACAGGTGGTTTGAGTGACAGCACCGATTCTCGACGGGTGTTTCTAAACCATGGGAACAGCGCTCGCAGGCCGCGGGCACACGTGCCCACATTGACATGCCACCGAGCCAAATCCCACGTGCCTCTGCCCACTTCACAAGGGGCGAGCATTAATATATATATTCAGAGAAAGGTTGCACATCTATGGGTTGCATTCGATGACTGTGCACGCGCTATTGTGTAGCTTGTCGCGGTCGCGAGAGTTGCCACCCCGTCATACCGGTGACGGGCGGGCCAACGACCCGAACGTGTGATGGTATTGAAACACTTCATACAATTTGAATGCGGAGCAAGCCCAAGCGCCGCTCATCTGTAATGCTCAACTGTGCAGCGGTGATGCAAATTCGTGCTGTAAATGGGTGAGTGCCGGGCAGTGTTCACAAACCTCATTCGCAACTGTCTTTCCGTGATTTATTTCACTATTTTTCGTCAATTTACAGACCTTAGTCGTTTGTTTCTAACATTTTGTTTTCCTCAAATCTTCATTTATCCACTCGATATGGACGCACTGCCTCGCATCCCCCTTACATTTACACATATTTCTATCTCTCTCTCTCTCTCTCTCTCTCTCTCTATATATATATATATATATATATATATATATATATATATATATATATATATATATATATATATATATATATATATATATATATATATATATATATATATCCAGTAAATGTGTCTGCGGATCCAGACGGATATGAGCAGTGAAGAAACGGACGAACGTGCAAGAACTTTTTTACTTTCAACGTTTCGGCCGGTGGTCCGGCCTTCATCAGGAAAATCTGTAATGCTCAACTAATTTTTTTTTTCCTGATGCATAATTTTTTTTTTCCTGATGAAGGCCGGACCACCGGCCGAAACGTTGAAAGTAAAAAAGTTCTTGCACGTTCGTCCGTTTCTTCACTGCTTATATATATATATATATATATATATATATATATATATATATATATATATATATATATATATATATATATATATATATATATATATATATATATATATATATTCGTTATTTCATAGCTTGGCTCTCGTTGCGGCAGACTTCGTGCCTTAGGTAGCATATGAGGGTTTATTGGGCAGCAGTCACCTCGACATAAGATCACGTTCTACGTGACGCCTCCTGGCAGTAAGAGTGGGCTACACTCGCCGCCATGGCTAAGAGTGGCGCTCCCTAACACTCCCAGGATTCCATATACATAAATACCCAATAAAGTGGACGTGGGGACGACCGCCGTCGTAGCTCAGTGGGTAGAGCATCGGACGCGATATCCGAAGGTCGTGGGTTCGGTTCCCACCGAAGGCAGGTTTGTCTTTTCGTCCACTTTAATTCCTTTCTACTTACCCCCAAATTACAATGTCATAATTACGAATTGGAATAACTTCCCCCATGCTTTCCTAGGCTTCAATGTTTGTTGTTTCATTAACGTGTTTCTATATATATATATATATATATATATATATATATATATATATTGGGGGGTGATTTTTATAATAGATGCTCTCTTCAGCGCACACGCAAGAAAACAAAAAAATAACAAGGATACTAAGGAAGAGTTAAAACAAGCGCTGACTCACAATATGAATTCAAACCAACTCGCCCAGCTTTCAATTCTTTTAAGGTGATTTATGGTTTATTTTTTCTAAGAACAAGACACACTTATTGTGCAAAGCTAGTCAAAAAAGCCGTAAAAAAAAGTGCGTGGCTGCATAATTTTTTTTTTCACGAATAATTCTCGTACTTACGTGACAGAGGCGCACTTACTGAAGTGACGTCCACGTAACCGCGTTGTGTCACTTATAACCTTATTCGAGACAGGAAACTCGCAGCGTTGCTTGGTTTTAGAGCTCAAACTGTCGCGCGCGCATTTGCATAAATAAATGCGGCTTCCTAGCACGTCAGAGATGCCGTTAGATCCGGCAACGCTTTTTTTTTTTACGAAATGTGAGTCGAGAAAAACGGTACGACGAAAGGAGGTCAGAAATAAGGTATTTTTTATGTTCAACATAAACCTCGTACCCGAGGTTCTTTGAGGTGCGCAGTTCACCAATTTGCAACTGATTGCTCTTCAAGTAGCTCCTCTCGGCACGTTCGGAGAGAGAGAGAGAAAGAGGCTCTTTATTGGGAAAACAAAAAAAGAGATCTTTGCCGGCGTGTATATAACCGCTGGCATGCTATTCTGTTTAGGGACGGACAAGGGGTTAAACGAGTCCAGGGGAGAGTGGAAACAAAAAATATAAAAAGGCGCGTTCGGAAACCATCATCATTGCTTCTCATGACCATTGTATATTTGATAACAGGCTCTTGGTCGGTTATCAAATATGAGCCTGTGGAATACGCACCTAAGAACTGCTACATCTGCAAAAGATTGTAATATGGCCGCTGTTCAACAACCTCGGTCATCCTTAGCGCCTTGGGCTATTCAAGTTCAGATAGCATATTCAATAGCACAAACTTCGTTACGCAGGGTTTAAGCATTCAACGAAGTTAACCATTTTAAGGACGATTTTTAGGACCCTGAAACATTCTACACGAATGCAAGGATATATATTCTGGTTGAATATTTTTATCCATTTCTCATATAACCTGCTCTCTTGTTAATTACGGAACCTGTTATAAGTGTCCTCACCTCTCTCGTCTGTTTATTTTATTAGGCACTTTCTAAATTTGCTTGTTGTTTTGAAAACGACGCCGGAGCAATTCCTCTCCAAAACTATGCAAAACTTTAAAAACGATTTAACGTAACTCACTAGGAAGCATGGGTTTTTCTGGAAATTCTGTCATGGGTTTCTAGTCAGGAATGAGCTGTGAGCTTACTTTTAGAGCGCATATAATCTTGGGTTTATGTGAACGTATAATGAAAAGAACGTGATTTTTCTACCTGTAAGTGCTAAGAGGAGGCCTCGCCCTTGTAGTTCTCCACTCTGAGCAACGTTTAATCCTGAAATCTTCTTGATGATTAAATTCGTGTGGGCATTCGTTTACACCATATGCAATAAAGAAATAATTGAAGTTCAGCCACATAATTAGTATAGCTAGCTGTATGTTCATTATAATAACTTTATGGGTACTACAGCTAATATCAGTGTACTCTATGAGTATTAACCCTATGGGCCTTATATTAACCCTGCGAAGGAGGCGCTTCAACAGACTCCGTGTAAATATGCTCGCTTCTGTGGATAAAGACCACCGGTCGCAGTTGCACTAGCTGGCTTTAATCAAAAAGCTTTACCATAAGAAACTGATAAACTGTTTTCGCACCTAAAATCTCACAAGCCATAAAACCATGGGATAGCAAAGGCCATTTTTACAGTTCTTAACGCCAACACACCAACAGAGCTCTGTAGTCTGTATTGGTGTCGTTTTCCCTGATAGGCGAGACATATTGCGCACTGACCATCATCCGCAATAGTGACCGACTGTGATGGCTTGCCATTGCTCTCTCTCTCTCTCTCTCTCTCTCTCTCTCTCTCTCTCTCTCTCTCTCTCTCTCTCTCTCTCTCTCTCTCTCTCTCTCTCTCTCTCTCTCTCTCTTACTCACTGTCTTTCTAACACAGACACAAACACACGCACACACGCATATACACGCATGTATGCGTGAATGCACTTTGCGTCTCAACGTATTCGTAAAGTCGGCGAAAAAATTCGGCTCTCTTCCAACATGTGTTCCCCATTATTGCTTTCACAAGCCCTTGGAAGCTTGAGCTTCCAATTTGAAGGCACCTCGCAGAGCCGGAGCGCGTGTTCAGAAAAGAAACAAAGGGTCGCTGGGAATACGGACAGATGTTCGTCGGTATTGTTTACTGCGAGTGGACTTGTTCCCCAGTTGTTCTGGAAAAAAAATCAATGCCTTTTCCCGGTCTACACTAGCGAATAAATGCCACAGATTCAAGCCGTGTTCCAATGCATTCTCTTTTTCTTTCTTTCTTTCTTTTCGTGCTTGAAAATCTGCAGACTTTCTGTGCGGTGTGCGATCGAAAAAGATAAACAATTGCGACGATGTGTACTCCTCTCCATTATTCAATGTAGAAGATTCTAAGCAAACTTACGATAGTTTAGCGGTCGGCATTCTTAATTATGACACTAATCAAGAATATGTTATGTATAAGTAAGGCAAGCGTGGCAGGAGGCGGCAGAAAATTAGGCGGGCAGATGAGTTTACCGTGGGATAACATGGTTTCGGCTACCTCATGACTGGAATAACCGGAGATCTATGGGAGAGGCCCTTGCTCTGCAGTGGGCGTAGACAGGATGATGATGATGATGATGATGATGATGATGACGACGACGACGGCGGCGGCGGCGGCGGCGGCGGCGGCGGTGGCGGTGCTGGTGGCGGCGGCAGCAGCAGCGCTTTCTAAGAAGCAGACAAAGAACTCACCGTACGATGTCGGTGTTTCGCCATCCATCTAAGGCCGGTAGCACGCAGGGTATGCCCGCTTAGCACGCGTCTCAGAGCACAACCATGGTACTATAATTCACGTACAAGATTATTCGCGTCATGAACACTAGAGGAAGGCACTTTCCATTATGACACTGCTTCGAGAGTAATACAGAATTTATTTATGTTACTCGTTGTGAAAGTGTGAGTTACTGTCTTTTTATTAGTTCTATTCGAATGTCTTGTTGCTTTACCCAGCTAGCACACGAAGTCTTGAATAAATCTCAAGTGAGCGACGTATTTACACGGATTATTCAGCGTGGCTGACGATTCACAGAAGCCGCGCGCAAGAACGCTCATAAACGAACATTGAAAAAAATCTCCAAACGTCCTCGCGAGACTGGATGCAAGCATTTATTTGCACAAAGCTGTAGTGCTCTGACGGCGGTGTTTTCAGCTCTCCTGCAAATCGTTTCCGATACCAAATTTTCAGAAGACGTTTCCAAGACGTCCTCTAGGTGCCCTTATAAAGCTATAAGAGCCTGTGATTAGCGGAGATATACGACGTCCTCTAAGCACACATCGCTACCCTCTCGAACATCCGTTTGTATTCCTTCTGAGCTATCTAGATATCAGGGTATAAGAGAATTAACACTAAGATACTGTGACGTGCCCCTGCCGCCACGGTCGTCTAGTGGCTATGGCATTCGGCTGCTGATCCGAAAGTGGCGGGACCGAATCCCGGTCGCGGTGCCTGCATTTTGGGAAGGGGAAGGGTGAAATGTTGAGGTCCGTGTACTGTGCGACGTCAGTGCACGTTAAAAGAACCCCAGGTGGTCGAAATTTTCGGAGCCCTCCCCTACGGCGTCTCTCACAACCATGCGAGACGTAAAATCCCAGAAATGAATGAATGATATTGTCACGTGGTCGTCACGATGAAGGACGCAGGAGACTTTATAGCGTTGGACCGTCAAACTGTTTATTGGGCGAAACTATGCGCAGCAAAAAAAAAAAAAAAGGCAAATCGCACTGCGAAACGAGAGCGGAATGAACAGGCGTCTGTCGACGATAAAAACTGACCAGCGGTGAAAATGCGTCAGCCTTTATACACTCGTAACAGCACGTTCTAGTATTATCACTGAGAATCTAGGAGGCGCTCAATAGTGCGCTCCGGGCATGCGAAGTTTGTGGAACGGTCAACACTCCCGAAGCAGCACGCAAGATATGCGCAGCCTGCGCTGCGCGTCGCATGAAGGTGATAACGGCGCTTCCCGTAAACAGACCAAAACAAGAGCAGGTGTTGATATATTTAGATTTTCGAGGAAACGGCTGTGTACATGACTAACCAATAGGAGAGCACCTTTCTGTGGAATTATAATGGTAGCGTATTATAGCTTCATATTAAAATGAGGCGTGGGTAAGCTATTCTAACCTTACTAAATAAATGAAATTCCGACACGACCACGTAAGTGCCAGAGAATTTACAGGGGAAATCCTACGTCATATCACGGTGAAACTGTGCGGTAAATGCTTGCCTAATATACGTGCAAATTCATCTCGCTCGAACCCAGGTAGAGGACGAACGCACCGGCCACTCTGACACTGTAAAGGGTGCACCACTGCAGGCACACCTTGTCTGTGGTGAAGCCACATGCGAATTTCCATCGGTAGGAACGATATGTCATAGGTAAATCAAACACACCGTTCCTTGGTCATTTAAAAAGAGCCTAGTGTGTTCCCGAGCACTTTATTTATCGCAGTCTAAGATAAGTTTGCATACACAGCGAAATAATTTTCTTCTTCGCACACAGAATGCGTCGGCAGTAGGCAACTCAGCTGTACATATAGCACTGCAAATAATCATCATTTTTGCATCGTCCTCTATTTATTTTTACCTCTCAGCAGCTCTGTAAACATGTTAAGCGTAACAATTTCCTATGTAATTGTATGGTAACCTGGTAACAAATAAACGAGCCTTTGACCCATTCCCATCTTTCGTTAGTTGTGTGATAGGAATCACAATAAATAACCTACAAAATACTAAGCAGGAACGCGCAACTGCACGAGAACCTCGAGCTTTCCTAACATCGACTTTCCCTAGATGAGTCAACAAAAATGCACAGAAAAATAAAAGCTACAAATAAAAGTACGACCTAAAGTGAGTCGCCGGCATTTGCATGCTCGCGCAACAGCCCTGCGTCATTGTGAAAAACTTAAATGTCTTTGCAGCGTGGCTCTGCAAAGGCATGTCCGGTACTACGATCAAGAACATCGCAGTCAACAATTATTTGTGGCTAATTAAAACCCACATGTGAATCCATGATGACTCATTTAGGTATACACAGTGAGACTATGCGCGACCTCGGCAAATATGGATCTGTGTGGTTCCCTTAAATGCCCCAGATCAAAGTCCGAAACATACATGGCCGGGGATGTTCAGGTTCATAAGCACTTAAATTTAGCGCACAGAAATGTCGGTCTTCTTCTCCTTCATTGTGAATAACCTCTAAGTTGTGTTCACGAGGTCGCGCTTCGACAACTTAAAAAATTTAACGAACATCTGTCAGCAATGGAGCCTTTATCGGGTAAATTCCCCAGGGTGCGTTGGCGAATCGTTACATCATTACAAAAACACTCAAAAACAAACCACCATCAATATTCGCCATGAAAATGTGTAGTTCGCTTGTACAGCTCCGATGTCGTAGCTCAGATCGGTGTCGCAGAAATACACCGATACACCGAAGCGAGTGAAGGTATCCTTTCGCTCGCTTTATATCTCCCTTCATCTCAATCGTTGTTGCTTCATGTAAGTCTCACCGGGACGCGATACCTTCTGCAGATAAATGAGCGCGTGACTGTGCGCTCGGAAGCAGGTCGTGATAGCTGTGATACCACAACGATCGACAGGCACCGTTTCGACACAGTTATAAGCTCCATACACACACGCACAGAGAGAGAGAGAGAGAGAGAGAATACTTTATTAATGAATCTGTAGATGTACGCTATGACGTTTCTATACTATATAGCAAAGGACGTGATTGGTTCCTTCATCAATATGGCCGTCTGAGACTGGTTCATATAGTTACCAATGCGTACGGCAATTAAAGGCAAATGTTTCGAAGATACAGGCACGATTCGCTCATATTGCTATAGCTAACCGTAGCGGCGTTTACCGTTCGCGCGATATGTTTACCTCTCGCAATGTGTCAAAATTACCGCGTTTTTCCGAGGGCGGAGTAGCGGCGTCGGGGTGCGCCAGCCCTTGCGCGGATTCTTCGACAGTGCGACGCCATCCAGTGACAGAACCTGAAAACGGGCCGCGTCGCATTTTTCCAGCATAGCCGAGTTTAGGCATTTTGACTACTGGTCATGGAAAGAGAGAGAGAGAGAAAGACAACGTTTAGTTGAATGCACGCGTCAGTAGAGCTGTTGTCTAGACGCATAGGCAACCGCACTCACCCCGTGCATGTTTGACCATTCACAACGTCGTCGAAGCGTGCCGATAAACTGCGTTCTGTTTCATATTTTGATCAAGTGCAGTGCTATGACACTGGACTGCTCATACTAAGGTCGAGGGATCGAAACCCGGCCGCGGAGGCTGCATTTCGATCGAAGCGATACGTTCAGGCCCGTGTACTGTGCGATGTCATTGCAAGTTACCGACCACCAGGTGGTCGAAATTGCCAGACCCATCCACTACAGCCTCTCTGAGCACGTCGTCATCTTGGTTCGTAAAACACCAGAAATAATGAAACTTCAAGGCGCCCTGCAGCAATTTTTGAACATTCCCAGTAGACGGTGCCGACCACTCGTAGAGGGCTTAGCCAAAGTGCACGCTGCTGCGCAATCACTACGGAATTAAAAGTTCTTTGTCTCTGGTCTTTCCTCGGCTCGTCGCTGCGTCATCTCTTGGCCGCGATGTGCAGAAGAGATAAGAGACGCAAAAAAATATGATAAACAAACGGTCGCTATATGTCCGACACAGCAATAATTTCATCAGAGCGAAGCGAGCGAGTGACTTATTTATGAGGACACGGCAGGAGACCGTCGTGCCGATTTTCCTTTCGTCGACGCTCGATCCGGAACTGTTGCTGGGGCTCCGGCTCAGCGCTTGAACGCGAGCTCCTCCTTGCCTGTATGCGCAGTGTCGAATTTCTCTCTCTTCAGCTGCTTGAGTATAGATTGCGGGGAGGAGCTGTCCTTGTGCTTATTTGCCCGTTATGGTGTGGCAATATGTCCCATGAATGTCTAGGCCTGGTTACTTTACTCGTATTTCATGCGGGTTGGCAAGGGACTTTTCAAGGCTCTTCCAAGTAACACTGCAATATCGACGGAAGTTTTGACTGTAAGTTCTGGCAGCAGCTGCAAATCGAACTGCGAGTGCTCTTAAAATTCATTATGTAGGTGTTTCTTCTTCTTTCTCCGTTATTTCCTTCTACCGGAATTAATGAATATCCGCATTTTAGATACGTTTGCGCGGTGTCGTGAAAATGGAAATGACTTGGTACAATTTTCGTCAGTCGCCGGCGGGAAAGAGTGCCCGTTAATTGAAACGCGTTTCAAATATACCATTAGATGACAGGAATATTGTGAATGAACTATCGACACGCACCACACGACCTTCACGTCTACATTTACGGCGAAGAGAAGCCATTTCCTTTGGTCATGTGGATGTCATCTGCATTTAATCATGGCGCGTAAACAAGAGACTCACTTGCCATGTTCGTGACATACGGCTTGGTAATAAAATACCAGCGTTAAAACCGATTATGCAAAGCTGGAGAGTCTCAAAAGAATGTAGACTAAGGCACAGGCCCTGGATCAGCGCAGGGACCGGAGGATGGGATGTTGCAAGCAAGCAGAGCGATACCTATATAGAACCTCGTTTGCTTCATTTATGTGTGTGTGTGAAAGCAGCAATAATAAGTGCGCACCTGTGCGCCCCTGCGCGGTCGTGTAACAACATTCCTGAATGCTGGGCCGCCCTCTTCTTTAATTTAAAGCACGAAGACGGTTCACTCGAAGACGCTCCGAGGGCGCATGCGCGTCCATCCTTGCGCAAGGGACTGTAGGCAGCCGACAGCAGTTTCATCACCCCGGTCGCACGTCTACGCAGAGAAGTCGGCGGCGCGGAGCCGTTCATCCATTCTCATTTCGGAGCCCCGTTTCGGGATCCTTTAAGTTTACTTTCTCGCGTTTTATTATTTCGTTTTTCGGTGTTTCTCCTCGAGCTATAGTGTGTTTCGAATTTCTCTTCATCTTCCTCGCTTCAATTAATTATTTGCCTTTCAAACTTATAGGTGAGTGCTTTAATCTGGGTCGTGTGTAAATCCCCCGGGATTGACACACGGTCGAAATTAAAGCACTCGCCTACGGAGTCTTACTAGAATTCGTCAAATGGTGGACTCAAGTGCTAATCGATGGGCAATCGTTCAGTGGCTCATAACGCGAAGCTCCTTCTCGATACAATGCGCCGGTTGTAGCAAAATTGAGGTTGCAAGGATGACGACATGGAGCTCGAACCCGTGCAAATCAGCTACGTACTTGGTAAACTCCCGGGCAGCATTTGCAAAAGATCTATCTACTTGCAGGCGGGAACGCTCATCTCCTTTATATTCCTAAATTACACCTGCGACGGTGTACCGATCTAGGTCGTTCATATATATTGCCAGAGCTTTAGATTTCTGGACACGAGCCTCAGTTCAAGCTTTTTTTTTTCTACGCTAACATTTAATCTTATATTATTCACCTAGTTGCTTTCGAAACGACCTCGGCGCTCAGCGCCTAGCCGCTTTTCTAGTAGCTTAGTAGCTCGGCCCACCTCTTCTCTTCAACCTCGACGGAGACTGGCCCTGCCAGAATCCTGCTACGGTCGGAACGCACTCGCGTAGGTTTTACGGTGTCCAAAAAAAATTAACTTTCTCACCGAGAATGGATGTGGGACGTGTAATGATGCTAGGGACGTTTCGCGGGTAAATTTTGAAGCGTTGTTGACCCCGCGTTCCGCGCTGATTTAAAGAAGTTAGACACGATGGCGTAAATAACGAAAAAAAAAACGGGGAGGGGGGGGGGGGGTAGGGGAGTTCTGTCCCCCTTTGTGCTGAGGCAAGGGTGAATCCCCTTTAAATGTGCCTTCTCCACTACAGCGCTCCCCCCTCCCCCCACCTTGAATTTTATATTTCAAACGTCATATTTGAATAGCTTCAAAGTACAGCGCACTCTCCGCAAAACCTATTCTGAAATCTGAAGTGCTTCTGAAGAGCACAAACGATGTGAAAAAGCTAGTTCCTTTTCGTTTCAAAAGTCATTGTAGATGACGAGCTTTTTGAAATACTACAGGTTACTTCCGATTTGCTGCAAACATTTATTATGCTGGGCTCCAAACTGCAAAATAAATATAAAAAAAACTATCGATCATCTACCATTATTCATTTATGCTATCAACGATTCGGCGAAAATCACTGACAGTAAACTATGAATCCCGTTGCTCAACTATTGCTGTATTATTTTTTTTTTAAGTTCTCTGTTAATATCAGCAACGTAAATTACCGTCTGCTTATTTTGTAGTGTGTACCGATGTCCAATACCCCTGAGCCATGTAAGGCTGCATTGAAATCGCAGCTGCCGTTCGACTGGTTTCGGAGAAGATTGCAGCACAACGCAATCACGCGAGGTGTCGACCCATGTTCGTTTCTAATTTTTTGTTTGATTTCAAAGCATGACTTTAATTTTTATTTTATTAAAAATAAAATATATATTTATAAATACAAAATGACCACCACAGGGAGAGATATATGTGCCCTCTCATTATTCTTCTGGACTTATGCCCCTATAACGTAGGCGGTAACGCTTGCCAGTTTTACCCATAGAATTCTAGTAGTTAGGATGCCTCTATGCGGCTCAGTAGCTGCACCTGAATTCCTATAAAACAGCCGCAGCTCAAGAGTGTCGGCTTCCTTTCTATAGACATTAAGAACTCGTACTATGCCCTACTATACATTAACACCCTATTCAGTATTGTGTTTTAGCCTTCTCGGTATCTACTGAAGCGTTCCGCGTATCATTAGGACGACTCCATGTGCTTTCCATAGGCTGCGATAGAGGCGAATATGGCCTGTTTACTTTCTGAAAGGGAAAATTAGCATCCCTCCCATATGTAGCACAAGGCTACAAGGAAATCCATACGGATTTCTCAGAAATGAAAGCTTCCTATTTGCCGAAAAATTCGTCCTGGTCCGGGGTTCGAACCCGGGACAGGCGTTGGTCCCGCATGAGGTCGCATGACTATGGTGGCTAGAATGGGGAGGTGACGCCAGCGCCCGCGTATCCGCCGAGAAAGCGCGATCCTCTGTTTCAAGCGCCGCCTCGATAGCCACCGCGGCGCTGCTGCCAGCTTGGCGATGCGATCACGCGGTAAGGTTGCGGGCGGGCGCGCATTTTGGCTAGCGTTCAGGAGAATCCGAAAGCGCGTGCAGTTTCCCACGTCGTCTGCACAATGATTCTTCTTCATCATGGCTATCACGGTGTCGTTCATTTATGGCAGGATTTGTTATTATTATTTTTTTCGCTGCTGACATGCCAGTTTAGTTGCCGAGCTCAGCCGGACAGATGAACTCCAGCGCAACGAAAGCGAGGCAGCGTCATGCCCGACCGGCTGTGTGCCATAGAGGCAGCAGAGTCAGCGTGTGTCTCTCTTTTCTGTTCCCGAGGGCACTGCCCCCTTCGAAGCTTGGCGACGAGCCGCCCCCCGTGCCGACAACTCTCTGGATGCGAAGTACAGGCGCTATGTGAGCGTCATTTTGACGAGTATATAGCTTATTGAGCGTTATTTTTTTTTTCATGCACGGCGAAAATGTTAAGATGCCACGAGACCGACCGGTACTGAAATCTGACGCGGTTCCGATGGTATTCTTCAATGTTCTTGCATATCTTTCAAAGAAAATGCCGAAGAAAGAACGTCAAAAACATCCACCTGCGGCTTGCATTCGAAATTCAGCGCCAGGAGCCAAAAGCGTCTTTTTGAGATGAAACAGCTCACTCGCAGAGTGCAGAAAGCAATGGTGCAGCGCTTACTGGGCTAGGCATCTGATTGCTGGAGCCAACAACGTCACGGTGTTTACCGTGTGTGCTCTCGAAGGTGACAGTATATATGTTTTGAGACTCATACTATGTGCTGATGACGACAAACGAAGAAAGAGTTCAAGCGAACAGTTCAAGCGAACAGTTCAAGCTTACTCTCGTTGGCTGCTCTGACCATGCTCCTCACGAACTAAATTATCATGGTTGATGTGCTTATTAGGCTCCACTTTCATGTCAAAACCCCGAACAGCAAGCGGAACGCGAAGCAGGACAGGATGAAAATGCTGAAACTTAGACGGGTACGCATATAGTAGCTTTAAGCTTGATTGTTTTTTTTTTAATTTAATGGCATTCCATAGCCTTACCTTCCTATTTCTTAGTGCCAAGTGATGCGCAATGTTTTAATGTTTCCTTTTCTATCCTGACACGAGCATGTGTAAATTTGACTTTTTTTTTATTTTACCCTGATTATAGTTAATGACATGGTGTGCAGTAAATTTTCACTGCTTTTTTTTGCTTCTTCAGAGCCCCAGTCATTTTCTTCTGAGCAGTAAGCTGACGCCTTACACTCCTGAACACCGGAAGGATCCACAAATGGAAGTCTTTAGTCGCGCAAACATTTCACGCCGCGGAAGTTTCCCCATAGCAAAAAAAAAAGAAAGAAAAATCTTTTTAATGATTAAAATTTCATTCTGTCTGCTGTCACCACGGTCAATTAGCTTTTTTAGGCTAAAACTGTGCTTGCAACAGCATCACTCAAAGGCCCACGCAATAAACGCGCGGCAGGTCTGCGGCAGGTCCGCGGCAAGTTGCGTATGCCGCAGATCGCCTTGCGGCCAGCAGCGCCACCTACGCTATGCGTGAAATGGAGGAGCGGCTTCCACGTCCCGTTGGCGTCACCTCCCCATTCTAGCCACCATAGCATGACGACGATTTTGTTTGCTCCTGTGATTGGCTGGCGGAGTAACACCGACGCGCGCGGTCCATCGGCCCTTTTTGCCAACTGCTGTTTTTTTTTTTTTTACATTAAACGAAGCGTCTTGGCTGAAAAAGCTCAGAATGGGGACAACAGCCGAGTGCTCATTCATTTCGGGTGTGTGGGAAGCATTGCACGAAGTCGATTTCGTGCACGGCGTTGGAGCTAAAAGGTTTAGTGAGTACGGCACGAACTTTCTCGGACTGTAGGCATTCGAACTTACGACGCGTATTTACTGCTGTAAAGGAAACGTGTCTCGTTTACGGAGCAGCGCCATCGCAAAAAATAACAGAATGTTTTGATTTTGTCATCAGTCAAGATACTGTGCGCAGAGATACATGCGCGCACATGGCGGAACCGTATACACGAATTTAAGGTATCGTTTATTGGCGATAAATAAATAAGCTCGTCATAAATCATTGTCCCGCGATAATACCGGCATAAGTGTCGATAAAACCGGGCGCCGCGATGAATGCTGAGCCGTATGCATGCCTTTATGAATCAATATGCAGGTTTAATTAGCAATGTCAAAACACATATACCGAACGCTTAATTTCGCGCCCGAAATTAGGGCGAAGGAATTTGAAGGTATGCCACGAACTGCGCATCGCTGTCAGCGTGAATCGAAATGTCACCTATCGGCGGTGCCTCGTCAGCGCAAGTGCACGCTATAGTAGCGCGTATTCGCGCTTGAATAAGGAACTGTACGCGGGATGTCTGAGTATTTCCAATGATAGCGAACTAAATTTCCCGACGACCTTTCGTGCGAGGACCTTGTCACTTTCATCGTGCATAGCACCGCGTGCACACCTTTCGAAAAGCGTGGACCGATGCGGCGATGCCTCTTGTTCGCTCGCAAAGTAGTTTGCCAGTTTGCCGACCTGTACAACAGTTCTTTTGCAGCTAAGACACACACGGGCAATGCTTGCAGCAAGAAAAAAAACGTGTCTGAATGGGCTGCGACATTGTAGACGTCGTACACTTCGCGACAGGTATCACGTGATGTCGTTTTCTACGTCGCGGAGTGCTTCCGGCAGATGGCGCATCGGTGTGTCCTCGTGTAAAGCCCCTCTACCTACGGAAAAGTACCGCCATCTCTTGAACAACGCCGCTTCCTCCTCTCCTCGCCTCCGATAGGGCGGCTGCGGTCACGTGGTAGCGCGCTCACTTTTTTTTCTTGGTATTTTGTTTTCTCGCCGCTCGGCGCCATGTTGAATGCGCCAAAGTGCCACTGCGCTGTGTGTTCGCCGGTCGCAAGTGCAAGACGTGCGGAGTGCACGTGTACGTCTGGCTAGTTTTGTCGCGATGCCGGGTTGCTGTGCCTTTTCCTGCATACCTGTTTTTCATGTAAGAGCATTTCCCTGAAAAGGGGTTACCACTTCGGTTTTAAAGATGATCGCGGCTGTTCGCAAGCGCAGCCCGTTTCTTCAACAGCCTGCATGCCGCGCGTGCTTATTTTGGAATGAGCCGTTCGCAGTTAAAAAAAAACTGTATGGCTATACATATGACGAAGTGCCGAAATTTTTCATCGCATCGAGGTCACGCTGTGGAGTGTGTTCAGAGTATACATCGCTTGAAATGGGCGACACCCTCTCCAACAGCGAGCGGTAATTTCGGTAGTAGTAGTGACGTGAATGCGTTCGTCTACTTCTACATTCACAACGCACCAGCGCGGTCTTCTAGCAATTAGAAATAGTTTCCGTGCGTAAGGGCGATATTGGTCACCTACATCGGCAACACCCACGCAGGCATGCAAAACCTCACGACAACGTGTTCAAACTGCGCCGCACAGGCCAAACATCCCAGAACGGCGTACTGCGTGCACAAGTCATCGGGCAGGCAGAGGATGGCAGGACGTGCGAAACTTCATGAAGTTTTAAGTGTGTGCCTCCAAGGGCATTGTTGGCTTTGCTGCAGTTACAGACGACCGAGATAGTTTATACGCACGGGAACTATCCCTTCCCAAACGTGGCTTGACACCACAGCTGCGGTTTAAATATTTCTTGCCGATGCAATAAATAGCATGCTGTGTTTACAGAATTTCATTTCAACCTTTTCCAAGTAAACATAGTTATGGTTATCTGCGCCAGATACACAAGGAAACACTACGCTCCGAAAGAAAGCTTAAACGACGTTCGCTTTCGCTACAAATTGCGCATGGTTTGCAGCAGCTCTTCTGAGGCGATATTTCATTAGGTAAACCGGATGGTGAGCACACCCACTCCTGCTTAGAAAATAAACGCAGTAGAGTGAATCATTATATCAAACCGTACGCGAGGCACGGCCACGGCTGGACGGCGGCAGCGGCGGCGCGCGTCCAGCTCAAAAGCTAACCGAAAGCTCGTGGCGCTTTCCAGGGGGCGCCGCAGTCGCGAGCGGAGAGGAGGTGGCGGTACTTTTACGAAGTAGAGGGCCTTTATCCTCGTGGCCAATACACGCGTGAAAATTGCACCCAGCTCGGTCGAATACGTCAAGCGCTGTGGCACCGAGCAGTACTCCATGCTCAAAAGCAAGAAGAAAAATGACCGGCTTGGTGAGGAAAGCCAGCGCGCTTCGCCGGTGGCGGCGAAGGTGTCACGTGATGCCGTTTACTACGTCACAATGACAGCAGCGCCGGTCTTTCCAGTGGTGGCCCTCGAGGCCAATACTCGTATTATATAGCCGGATACATCTCAAGTCTGCAGTGAGGCCCCTCCCACGCCCTCATAACCGCCAGCCACTGGACCTCCGCGAAGCTTCTAATAGTCCCTTCTTTGGACTTTCCGTGTTACAAAAATAAAGCGAGGGTGGCAACGATAATAGACAGGTGCATACATTTTTATGTCTTCATTCGTTTATTAGAGTGGAACACGGAAAAGATACTTATTTCTTGAGCTGAAATCAAGCGCTTGCAATGCAAACCCGGCACGCAACAACCGCCGCCACCCGAGTTTTTCGACTTATTTCAGTGAAGTTTCACGCGTAAAACGAGCTCGGAAGCGAAATGAACTGTACTGCGGCTTTTTACAGATGGAAGCTCTGAAGCCTCACACGTTTTTGTCCATGCTTCTCGATCACGTCGTGTCTTCAACCGATGAAAGGACTCAAGAACAGTAGACGCAGGTACCGAAGGCATAAACATGGCGCCATTTTGAAAAGGTCGAATGACGACAATTTCGCTTGCTTCTGTGATTGGCTGGCGGAGAAACACCGACGTGCGCTGTCCGTCGGCCCTTGTTGCCAACTGCTGATTTTTTAAGTTGCATCCTACTAGGGTGGCTAATCCTACTATAGTCGGTGTTGCACACCGCCTACTTCTACAAACGCTCAGCAACAGCGCGGTTCAACCGGCGGCTCGGCGCGTCGTCTGCTTTCAGGCTGCACCGCGCTGACCGCGCGGCGGAACCACCGAGAGAGGAGGTGCAGCAGTTCGCTGCACCGCGGTGGCACCACTCCTGCGCCGTGTTGCAATCGAGGACCCCGGTGCAGTGCGCCAGCGAATCGAGGACTGCGGTGCCGTGCACTGTGAACCGGTGCAGGAGGTGCCGTCCACCACGCCTGAATCGAACACACCTCATATGTTATGGTGGCTAGATGTATGTTCTGCCACCATTTGGTATGCTTTTGTGCAACTTTGCGCTATCCCGTTAGAATGCTTCAACGAACGACGCTTATGAGAACACATCAACGCACTGTATTTCGAGAAAGCAAACGTTTGTTCTTTGGATTAACATGAGTGCCAACGTTACGTCGTGCCATGAGCTGCCATTCAGTCATCACGGTGATGACGGATCTGCAGCACCTTCCTCCATGAGCTGCCTTGCCTTTTTTTTTTAAGCCCCGATCACGTAGGTCGTGCAAAACGGGAGGGCAGCCAGGCTGCTTGCACCAAGGAGGTTGTTAGCGTGCACTCCTCTTTGTCAAATATGCATTAATGTCATGTGTGTTCTTTTTACTGGTCCAACTTTACCATGCGTTTTACATTCCCAGAGCTGCGATAACGCATGTGACATACCACGTTAAAGCTCAAGGACCATACTCAAGAGCACCTAGAACCTTTCGCCTCAAAGCTAACGTGTTTTAAACTAAAACTGTAGTTTAAAATGTTTTGTATTTAAATTTGCACTAAATAATGGTCTTAGTTATTGCATGCTTCTTTAGCATTTTGTGAGGCCATATAAAGGTCATCTTCCAGACACGTTTCGATCCTAGCCGATCCGCTAGCTAGCCGCTCGTGACTGCTGTGTGGTGAAGGCAGTGAAGGTGAAAAAGGAGACGTTGGTGTGCCAGCCGGTACCTGTGGGTTGGTTAACCTTCTTGCCTACAGAAAGCAAAATATGGTGTATCCCCCCTTGTACCCTATCGGCCCCAGGCTGATCCAGCTCTGCAAAATCTGGTATGTTAACGCGCCAGTCTTATTTCGAAGCCGTGCTCGGAGCTGGTCATTTGGGAGTACTCAGCAGAGTGGCTGCCGGTCTTCACTGCAAATCTAATGCTGCCTATTGCTGCAGGTCTCGGCCGGCGGCCGTGTACGGAGCAAGTGGTGCAGTTGCCGTTGCTTACTTCACCGAGTGGAAAACAGTACTCCAGTATATGCCAATATATAATGGAAAATACAAGGAAGAGGAATAAACTCAATGGTACGTATAATAAATGGTGCATTGCTCTTGGAATGTGGCTCCCACGCTTGCTACTTACTGCTTATGCGAAGTGATGGTTCTTTTTGCGTGATGTTGAACACCGTTATGCCAGAAAAGTTCTGTTTTCTTTACTCCCTATCTGAATAAAACGCCGCTAGTCAGCATTGTTCAAAGGTAAAGTGTCTGCTTTCTTACTTTTCATTGCATGGCGTCTTTATTGTCAGAATCTTGCTCTCACGTGTGGATATGACTAGCTCGGCACAGCTTTCTGGTGACATAGCTAGTGTTACCTACGTTTATAATGGTCTGTTGAGACACGTCTTCTTGTGGTACCGTACTGCATGTGCCAAACTTATGCTGATTACTTTCAAACTGTGTTGAAGACGCGAAATTTCACGTGTGTCAACTTCTTGCCATTCAGTAGGGCTGCCCTCATGTCAGGCAAGTCGATGACTGTAAACTACCTGTGTGTTCACGTAATGCATAGGATGCTTAAAATCCTAACAGTTCTCTCTTTAAGAAGATGATGATCTGTTTCCTTGTTGGGAATTTGACCATCATCGTCGTCGCCAGCCTCCCTTATGCCCTCTGCAGAACAAAGGCCGATCACAATTATCTCCATCCTACGCTGACTTGCATGAGCGCATTTTATTTTGCGCTTGCATATCTTTTTTACTCCACCATAACCTCTGGTTACTCTCTCATCCACAGCCATGCTTTCGCTCTTATGGTTTCCATTTCGTCATTCTAATTGACAGTGAGTTATCCTCAGTACATTACCTGCCAAGGTCGATTTTATTTCTCTTAATATTGGCTAAGATATTGGCTATCTCTGTCTTCTGTCTGATCCACAGTGCTGTCTTCCTGTCGAAGTTACGCCTATCATTCTTTGTTCCATCACCCACTGTATGGGTCTTAAGTAGGCTCATTTACAGCTTGCATTTACCTCAGCCAAGGTCAGCAGTGCTGATCAGTTCTTCTGTGTGTGCACGTTAAAAACATACTCTACCATTTATTATAGTAGTATACAAATTAATGGCAACAAGGGCAGGTGGACCGCATGTGTCAGTGTTGCTCTGCCAGCCAATCACAGAAGCAAGCAACATCGTTGTCATGCAACCTTTTAAAAATGGTGCCATGTTTATGCCTTTGGTCAGCGTCCACTGTTCTTGAGTCCTTTCATAGTTACAAGCCATGACGTGCTCATTAAGCATGGAAAAAATGTGCGGAGTCTTGGCGTTTCCATCTGCAAAAGGCCAAGGTACAGTTCATTTCACTTCCGAGCCCGTTTTACTGAACTTTACTGAACTGTGTTGAGAAAACTTGGGAGGCAGAGCTTGTGGTGCACAGAGTTTGTGCATGGCAGGCACTTGATTTCAGCTCAATTAAGAATTATCCTTTCCATGTTCCACTCTAATAAATGAATGAAGACATAAACATTTATGCATCTATCCATTATTGTTGCCACCGTCGCTTTATTTTGGCAACATGGAAAGTTCAAAGAAGGAACTATTTGAAGCTTTGCGGAAGCAGAGTGGCTGGCCGTTATAAGTGCATCGGAGGAGCTTCACTGCAGACTTTAGTTGTATCCGACTGTAGTGTAAATATGCATTTATGCATCCATCATCAGGTCACATTCTTAACTAGGGCATTCATGCAACAAGACTGGCAGTGAACATGCTGTGCTGCATGCCAGGCGATTCTCACAAATGAAACATTTTCTGTTGCACATCGTGCTCTGCTGCGACATGCAATTTAGAAGTTTCACATGCTTCATCTTAGAACTAAGTTGAAATATCTGGTGATCACTTTTGTGGGCAGGTGGTTCACTTCTCCCACATTTATGTGCTGGGGAGAACACGAACCTTAATGTGCACACTTTAATTCCTCACTGCGCACTCTGCTGCTGTCTACATGCATATCGGTTTCTGAATTCTTTTTTGATGCAGGTATTAGTGTGAGCTGTAAGATTATGAATTGCGTAGAGGCTAATTAGTTACCATCACATTTTACAAAGTAAATTCAATGTAACCTGTGTTTACCTGTGGTAAGAACTAAGAATGAACACATCTTATGCACTTACACAGCACTTCTGCACAATCTGCCATACCTCTAGCTTGTTATAAGCTAGACTTGGACTTAATTTGTCACAATGAGGCTAGTGAAGGTACTTGTTATTCACAGGGCAAAATTTAAAACGTTTCAGTTGCAGAACTTGGGCATGTTTTAAAGGGGTCATGGAAAAAAATATGGAAATGCCTGGTTGTAATTTTTGCTGCTTCAATATGCATTCGACAGTCCGATTCCGAAATATATTGGTGAAGTATTCAGTGCACATTTAATAATGCCCATTTGAAACCCCAGCATTCTCGCGCTCCCAAAACAACTATGTGACACTGCGGGCCGGCATGGTACTATTTGGTGACGTTTCAGTAAGATATTTTTAAGTGTAAAGGTATAGCAAACTCACGTTTTCTCTAAAAGAATTGATTTACTTGAAAGCTAGAAAGAAAACACTTAGAAACTGTGCGGTGCCGCCATTCTGAAGCAAGGCGGCAGCATGGTTTGAGTTCCCGTGGCCTCCGAGGGCACGCCAATCTCGGAGGCCTGGTGGCGACTGGTATAACGTCAACTGTCGATTTGAGGAAAATGCGCAGTGAAACCGAAACCACATTTTTTATCGCTCTAAATCAACCCACACAATGCAACGGAACAATGCATATTGTTGATCGGAGGGTCAGGATCCTCAATACGCACTTAGTACAGTATCTTCAGAAAACGTTTCACGATCCCTTCAAGTTCATTGTAAAACAAGCAGAGCACAAAATAAAGGAAAGACGGGAAAGAGCGAGGCGCAGCGCTGACTTACAACAGTTGGATGTTAGTTAATCGTCTGCTGTTTTTTCGCTGCAGTACGTAGCTGGGGACCTGTTAGCCATGACACGGCACATAAATTGCTCCAGCGCGCGTCAGATAATTATTTACGGCCTGTTTATTACCCACTAGTTTCAGTTTTGGTTTGGGAGAGCTCAAAAAACGACAAGGCGCCCGGTGCAACTGGCGCCATCTAGCGCTCGAAATGGAATAAACGCGTTCGACCACGTGAGCACACATAACTGTGACGCACTTCCGCACGACAACCGCCGCGTGCTCGTTTTCTTTCGCCTGTCGCACGTCCTGCGCGTTGTTGTCGCTCTTGCGGTCATCGTTGTTGGGTGGCAACTATTTTCTTGAGGTCTGGCGTCGCCGGCAGCCTACTAACGCAGCCGCAGCGAATAAGCAATGGCGGCTATGACGTCATCATTGCTAGCTGCACTCTTGGAGCTCGGCTGCCGTGGTGACGTCGCAGAAGTTGGGGGTCCCCTTCAGGTCACCTTTGCTGTTGTCGATGCCGCGATGTACGGCGTCTAGCGCTCGACTGCACATGTAAACTTCAATATTCATTTAAATTACCTTCGGAGCTGTGTTCGCCATTGAGATTTGGTAGATGGCATCTGTATGTCCACGAAAATCGATCCCGCAGGCTATCTTAGCAGCGAAATTTTGGTGTCAGTGCCCCTTTAAAGGAAGAGCTGGATATGTACTGCACTGACATGCACAGTGTATGAATGATCATCAACAAAAATAAAAAGACATCATGTACAACTTCGCCATTCTCACATCCTCTTTAGCCGTTGAGACTACTGTGTGACAATATTGCTTATGTTATTACCATTTGCTTTCATTTAAGAGTACCCAGAGCCTATTTGTCTTTGTTCACCTTTCCCATGGCAAAATATCTTCTTCAGCCAATGTAGGTAAACAGCAATGACAGCAACCTCGTCAAACAGGGTGCCTGTTCATCTTTCTGCTCAATTGTATTGAACTGAACAGCAAACCATCATTAAATGCATAGTGTGTGGTTGTTACCAGTTCTGTCATGATTGCTGTCAAAGTGGTTACTTTTCAAGGCAATTAAAAAAGAACAATATTGGTAAACACGAGACATGACAGGAACAATGCAGTTACACTTGCAATTGGGGCAACCTGTGGTGCCACGCTACAGAGAGGCAGCAATTTAATGGGAAGGTTGTAATTTAAGGAAAAGGTGTTTTACCTTTGAGTTGGTGATGCAGAAATGGTTTGCTAGGTAGAATTGATGAAGAAATGAGTAGTGGAGGCATATTGGACAGGAAAGAGTGGACATGTTTTGGGACAATTCAAGGGGAATTTCCCTGCACTTCGAGGCCAGCGAGGCCAGCTCAAGGGCGTCTGAGAATGCAACGCTAGGTATATGCAGAAATTTTCCAGTGATTACAAAGTGTTTGCAATTCCTAACCATCATTGCTAAGGAGTACAAGTTGCTGAAGTATTTCTTATTAATCCTTATTTCTAGTTCTTCCCAATCTAGTTGTTTAAATATTTTTCTTAAACATGTAGTGAATAACAATGGCATCTCCTCGCTTGACCCTTTTTCAGCTAGGGGTTTTCCTGCTCTCCTTGAAGAGTAGAGTAGCTGTATGAATGCACAGTTAATATTGTGTGAATGCTTTGTTGGCAGGTTTTGTGACTGTGGAATAAAAGCCTTCTTGACGACAGCATGTGAAGCTGACAATGTTTCCTGAAACATATATCTCGGGAAATTTTGATTTTGCAAGCATTCAAAGCCAAAGACACCATCTACATGGTTTGCCACATCATGCACATCGTCATTTTTCTGATGCATAATCTACCTGATGCATTTCATTGGTGAGGGATGTGCCTTCTGTTGTAGTAGTTTCACTTACAGGAATGGCAACCATCGATATGGCATATGCCAAAAAATCACTTGGGGGCCGTGTGGGAGCCATGCAGTGTGGGCAACCATATAGAGAGAGTTTTTCGGTGCCAAAAAGAAGACAAGGTGTGCAATGTAGTTGCCACTCAACAACACTCCAAGGATGTGGCAACTGAGGTACTAAGTGCAGGAAATATACCTAAGTGTGTGCCATTGTACACCGTCAGGATAAGAGAGATAGAAGGAAGCTAATGTTGAAACAGAGTAAAAAGCAATGTTGCTGTCCACCAGGATAGTGAACCCAGACTTGACACTGGCCTTTTTGTCTTCCAACCGTAAGATTTTTGTCTGTGTGCTTCATTTCTTTCATTGCTGCCAAGTCTATCAGTCATTCACTTTCGTCTGTTTTTTTTTTTTAAAGGCACAAGATGTTGCCATTTCCGCTAAAATATGCGAAGTGTCATAAAGCCCTGATACACAGAATTTTCCTTCAATTGCGCTCAGCTAAGAAACGTCTTACATTTCATGCAATTTTGACAGTTTATTGTAACAGAACCTGTATACTTCTTCAAAGGATTGCCAGAGTGAAAGCCATGTTTTATCGCGTGTGTTTACCATGACAGCAGGGATACCAAGAGAGGGTAAGCGTAGCTGTGGACGGCTGACAGTAAGATGGGGTGACGAAATTAAGATATTCGCAGGCATCAAATGAGATCAGCTCGCACAGGACAGTAAAGGATGGAGAGCATTGGGAGAGGCCGACTTCCTGCAGTGGACATAAGATAGGCTGATTGATTTCTGGGGTTTTACGTCCAAAAACCACAATATGATTGGCTGATGCAGTAAGGTAAGCTGATATTATGATGGTGATGTACAACTCTGCCTGTACATAGCAAGATTTCTTTTGGTTAACCTTCCTGTTACACTGATAGTAGCTCCCTCTGGTACGTGAAACTTGAGTACTCGTGAATATTGCCAGCACTAAGCTAACACATGACATGTGAGAACACGGCGCCTTTGCCACCACCCAATAAGCGACCACCTGCATTTAAAGACTTTCAAACATGACACTGTGTGTACCCACCCTGCATGTCAGTCCATTAGGCACTTCAGTGAATTGTGCACATCTAAGAGCACACAGCATTGCCCCAAATCAGTGGTAAGAAGCTCATTCAAGTTGGTTTTTCTATTATAAGAGCCGTATTGCAACAATGCTAAGCCAGTAGTGTACTACTTGCGCACACACATTGGCAATACAGCAGAACTTTGCTTTTGTCCAAAGCCACCTGCGAACCCTGCTGCTTGCCAACATGTTCAAAGCGCAACATGTTGAAAGAATGAACGTTAGTCTACCCGACCAACCTTAAACTCTTTGAGGACTCTGCTCATTCATGACATGCTTGTGAAGCACATTGTGCATAAGATCTGCAGCCAGCGTTTTGTGTTTTCATTTAATTAGAATTGTTTTGAGTCTGGGCAATAAAATGCACTTCCCTGATTTTCAAGGGGCACTTGCAGTTCTGTATGGATAACCTATAATTACACAATTTTTTTAACTCTGGATAGCTGCCACAAGTATTATGGAGCTCAACATTGCTTTTATAAAATTTGTTTTGGAAAGAGTTAAATGCCTTGAACAGCAAATCACATCTTGCGTTATTTGTTTACAAGATTTATTTTGTGGTTTCTCTTGTTCTGGTGTGCTTTATTTTTTATTTTTTATTGATAAGCTGCTTTGCTTATTCATGACCATACCAGGTACATACTTCTGTCACTGCTTGCTTCTTTAATGCTGAAAAAAAATCCAGACACTGTTTTTCATTAAGTGAAACAAGAACTTCAGTACTTCTATTTCTGCCACTACAGCAGAGAAAGTCTTAAGAATTTTTTGATATGCTAATTAATTAGTTGGTTTCTGGAACTGAAGCTGAGGCATCATTGTAGTGGCTCATGGATGCTTAAGGTATATGGTGCACAGATATGCCATGCTTTGTTATTAATGTAACTCTATTTTGTTGAAAGGGCATTTTCGTGCCAACATATTGAGATTCCAACTTCTGTCTTATGCAGGTTGAAGAGGAGCCATGAAGACATAATTCATTTTCAAAGCATAGGCATGATTTAATAAAATATTAATGAACTAAACCTTCTCTAATGATAACACCGAAGTCACAAGTTGCCAGTCGTTATAGCCCCTGCCACTTCGCTTCTTACAAGGTGAACAAATGAATGCTTAGTTGCCTTTCTGAACTATTGACAAACATGCGGATGCACTGTTCTGCATGATATTCATTTTTGACGTTTTTCCCTGGAACTGTAAGGGACTTACGCCAGATATAGTGCGTCAGAGGCGTAAGCTTCCCATTTTTGCAAAGGTGAGGAAGCGAAACTAACGGTGCAGAAATGTCATTGGTGAGGTCGAAGTGCGTAAGTGCATCTACGCGCGGTTCATTGCAGCAGTCTCGGGGCCGGAACAAATAAAGCTAGTAATTTGAACCTTCTAAGGTGTGCGAGCTGACCGCCCGCAGGCAGGTGTGTGTCTCGCAACTCCTTCATCACTCGCCACTTCTGTAACCGTACTGCGCTTTGCTTCGAATAATAGAGAGTTTTAGCCGTGCTGGTTACCGTACGGTAATGCCGTACTGTCGTGGTCGGCGCGTCGCTATTTTAGTTGGAAACATCTGCACTAGTTGCTAGGGGAGTACCGTAACGTCATCGGATGATAAAACTTGCCGGTAAAGTTCTCACAAGCTCAATTTTCTGCGTGCGGACCACGACGGTACGGCATTACCCAGCACTGCTAAAACACTCTAATGATCCGCGTAAAAATTTACCACCTCATACAATGCCTGCAAAGGCGATACGGGTCCAAAATAAATACATCGGGCACATTCATTTTGGGCATTCCTTTTGGGGGTGTCTTTCGTTAAAGAAATCGTCACAAGTGAACAGACGGTGCCTTTCAGGACTATTTTACTTCGCTTTACGTACGCGACGTTTGAGGAAACGAGGGACGATCCAGTGCGACAGCCTGTCGGTCTGGTAATGGTCACCTGGAATTTAAAAAAAAAAAAAAAAGCGGTGTTAATTTACTTATTTTTACCCAGGACATTAACTCAGTGCGCGCCCCTGAGCCCGTACTCTGTAGTAAATGGCTCACGTGCTAGCCGGCGGCGATTCATCCTGTTGTGCAGCAGCAGCAGCAGCAGCCTTTCTTTCGGCAAGCACTTTTGCGCGCTTCTCCTGAATCAACGGATACCAGGCGTACAGACTGCAGCTCATGCCCAGAATCATTGCCACTGCTAACTGGGACTTAGGGATACCACGGGGTAGCCTTATCCTTATCATTGTGCGTCCGGATTCTCTAGCTTAATCGGGGCACTTTCATGCCATCGAACAACGCTCAAACTTCAGAAACATTCGCCGCCGCTCGTCGTCTGCAGCTCCATTAAGTTCTATGTTCAAAAGTGAACAGCTGTGGATTGAATCGACTTTGTGCGCAGCACGACTTTGCAAATAAGATTATAAACTTGGCAGCTATGACGTAGGTTAACGCACCAAAGTGTAGCCTCTGAGAATAGTAATTAATACGGCAGAAACCTTAACTAAAAGCGTGTTGAATAAGTCCTCTAAAGACATTTGTTAATCTAAACGCCTATAAGCGGAATAAATTAAATCAACGCAATATTTTTACATAACGTTCCTTTGCTGGGGAATCGTATGCAAGACGAGCCAAGCTAGAGCCAAGCGCAGAGTACGCGTTATGCGGGGAAGAGAGTTTGCGCCGTTTGCGCTTTTAATTCGCCGTTTAGGCAGTTCGCAAGCTATGCCGAAGGACAAAAGCGGTGGAAAGCAAGCAAGTAAACAAGGCAAATCTACACAGGTGACCGGAAATACTTCGCAGCATTCTGTGCGTTTATCTAGGCATTGATATAGTTTATACCGTTTCTTGTAGGGTGCCAAAGCAGCCGAACAGACAGCCAGTGCCGTTTACAGTACGAGCACTGGAGCCGTTGCTATTCGGGTGCGCGCAAAGCCTGGAGCTTGTGAGAGTAGAGTTACTGGTGAGTCCTCAAGATTGCAGTGTCTCTGTGTCGCGTCACGATTTGCTCTGGCGCTGTCGCAGATGTCAGCGAGGACTCTGTGGGCGTCCAGATAGCTGCACCGCCCGTCGATGGAGAAGCAAACACAGAACTGATCCGCTTCTTGTCAAAACTACTGAATCTCCGGAAAAGCGACTTGTCGCTTGAAAAGGTTAGTCGTCGCATGTCATCACTGATAGACTGTTAGCCGTCATGTGTGCCGTTGTCTTTCTTGTCTGAACAGGGCTCTCGCTCCAAAGACAAGGTTGTTATGATCACATCGCAAGTAACCGCATCTGCAGTACTTTGTTCGCTTAAAAAACAAATAGGGTCCTGATATTAAAGACAACTTTTTGCAGCTGTGTTTCCTTCTGTGTTGTCATTCTAAACGCTACATATCTCTACTGTACGAGTGGCGGTGTACCAATATAAAATTGATCAAAGTTAACTGTTCAGGCGCAACGCCAGTCTTCTCAACTTTCCTTAGGTGTGCAAGAATACTTTGGAACCTGCATTCCGGCAATGTGAAAGGGAGAAAGGGAGGGAAAGGGGGAAGGAATTGACGAACACCTTTCGTCTATCTTTGGAGTTGTCTTGTGGTTGCTGTGTAAATGCGGGTATCACTTGACTCACAAACATTTGAACGCACGTTGACCATTACATTGCTTGCATTGAAGTGCTCAGGCTATCCCATCTCCCCAGAAGGTTGCGTGGAAAAAGAACTTTTTTTTTTTTCGTGTTCATGCGTTTGTATCACACCTGTAAAAGTACGCCATCATTTAGGAACATAGTAGGCTGGCTTTTCTGAATTTTTGCCTGTTAGGACCGTCACAGCATGCACTCGTTCAGACCCCGCCTCGGTGGTTTGCTATGGCACTCGGCTGCTAATCCGAGGCTGGGGGATCTGATCTTGGCCGCGGCGCGGCTGCATTTCGATAGAAGCGAAATGCTTGAAGCCCGTGTACCGTGCGATGTCAGTTCACGTTAAGAAACCCAGGTGGTGGAAGTTTCCGGAGCTTCCCACTACGGCGTCCCTCATAATCAGACAGTGGTTTTGGGGCGTAAAACCTCAGAAATTATTATGCACTTATTGAGAAGGAGAAGAAAACAGATCCTGAAATAGCGTATTTGCTGTGCAGTGGATTATTAGCATTACCGTATTGCACTGCTTCTACAAAAGAAAATGTCGGAAATATATATATATATATATAGGAAAACCAAGAATTGTGTGCTTGGTTTTCCTATGTATTTTTCAGCTGCAATAAAAACCTTCACGTCACCTTTTACCTTGCATTTCATTGAGCGAAGAACTACAATAAAGGCTTGTCCAAAGCTTAGAGTTGTGATGTGTTATTTTAATAAGTGCGGAGCACTTTAAGGGCCCGGGCTGTCGGTGCACACTTCTGTCATGCTTGTGCTCAGGGAACAGATCCAGAACGTGCTAATAACTGACGGTTAAAATGGATCCACATTAAGAATGGTTAAAATAAACCAGATTAGTATAATCAAATAAAAGGTACACATTAAAAATAATTAATTGCATAATGAGATCAGCTTAAGCAAAAATAATTCAAAAACCGACTATAAACGCGAGAGAAACACAGGCAAATCACTGTGCCGCAGCAACACAAGCTTGCGTACCCGTGTTCTCCTTTTTTCTTATTTTTTTTTTTTTTTTTTGACATGGTGAGCAAGCCCTGTGGCCTTTTAACAAACGGAACATGTCAACAAACTTCTTGTATTAAAAACATACTGGCACGTATTTCACTCCTAAGGCAAATAAAACACTCGTACTTTTGCACTTCCTACAAATTTGCATTGGGCAAGACTTTGATCAAACCATGTACCCATGTGTCCATCTATCAGGGACTCCGGAAAGTTCTTATGCTGTGTTTATTTATTTCTTATCAATATTTGTCGGTTCTTATTTATTTGCGTTACATATCATGTTATTAATTAGTAGTTTTAATGGCATCAATTACTGTTTTAATTCGTTTCAGCCATATTACCTTTTACATATTTGCATCCTCGCTTATTACAGCGTAAGCTGTTATGAGATCACAACAAGGGCCGTTTTTGGCGCCGCAGTTGTCCGCCGCCGCCGGTGTCCGTAACCGCTATCGCGCAAATTTTAGAAAAAATAACCAGGACCGAAGAGGATTCAAACCCACGTCCTCTGCGTGGCAGTCGAGAATAGACCCTTTTCGGAATACAGCGCCGCCTATTGAGAAGGATGGGGACTATGAGACGGCCGCCATCAGTTGGTCGGACACGCGGGCGCTACACGTAGAGAACCGGCGAACGGCACCCCTAGCTCGCCGCAAAATCCTATCGCTTGTGGATTCGGTGACATGCCTGTGCATTGCTGCGTGCCGCTTTGCAAACAGCGAGGAGTATTAGGCGATGACGGCTCGAAGGCAAGTCTGCGTTTATACATTTCGTTAGCTTCCTATGTGTTACTTTTGCTAGCGCGCGTCTTACGTCGCTTTTGTCGACTTGCAGGTGTCGTTCTTCGCCTTCCCAAAGGACCCGCTTCTGAAAAAGAGATGGCTTGTTGCAATCAAACGCGACGAAGGAAAGTTGTTTGCCGTGACGAAGCACACAAAAGTGTGCTCGACACATTTCGCCAACGACGACTACTTGCCGAATGTAGTCGGCGGTCGGCGTTATCTTCGTGTTGACGCCGTACCGAGCGTGTTTGCGTTTGGAAAACCCCAGCGTCCAGCTAGAAGAAAGCCGAGGGACCGACAGCAGTGCGTCTCGCGAGCGCAACGGCTGTCCGCCATCGGTCAGGCTGGCAGCTCCGAGCTTGCGTTGGAAACAACGCTTTCTCCCGGTGGCGATGTCGCCGTGTCGCGGGACTGCGCGACAGCAGATGAGGTTCTGGACGCCACCGAGTGCAGTGATAGTGCTTCAGCGCCAACCGGACTTTCAAGAGCGCCGCGAAGTGTGTGGACGCACATGTGCAGCCACAGTGGTCAATCTGGAGGAGCAGCTGTCTGAGCACCAAGCCAACTGGAAAGCGATTTAGAAGGTAGCACCGAAGAGGTGAAGTGTGCGAGTGCCAGTGCAGCGAGAGTGCCCGAGCTCGAAATGCAGCTATCTCTGCTTCAAGTCCACGTTCAACAGCTAAAGAGCGACTTGGAAGCTAGAAACAAGGAGGTGAAGTCAGCAAAAGATGCGCTTTATAAAGCTCAAAGAGAGTGCGAAATAGTCACTATGGAAAACAAAAAACTTGATCAACAGAAAAGCAGGCGATTTTCAATCGAATGTTTCATGGACAGCCCTGAGGACATAAGCTTCTACACTGGGCTTCCCAACTTTGAATCATTCATGAGCTTTCTGCGTTGGATAGAGCCCGGTGAGAATGCAGAAAATATAAGAGTATGGTCTAGGAGCTACTCAGGTAGGCCAAGTAATGCAGGAAGGCCACACATGTTGACAGCCGAGGACCAGCTTTTTCTTGTTCTTGTGAGGCTGCGCCTCGGTCTCTTCGAAAGGGACCTAGCATACAGGTTCAAGGTGTCAGTTGCTACAGTTTCAAGAATATGCACCACATGGATCAGCTTCATTTATTTGCAAGTTGGCCAGATGGACCTATGGGTGAGCAGACAGAACTATGCCAGCCATTTTTAAAGAGCAATACCCAACAACAAGGGCCATTATTGACACAACAGAACTGAGATGCGAAGTACCAATTTCCCTGTTTCTTCACTCAGCTACATACTCAACCTACAAACCAAATAATACAATGAAGGGTTTGGTTGTCGTTGCACCCGACGGCGCGATCACGTTTTTGTCAAAGCTATTTACAGGGTCAGTGTCAGACAAAGAGCTTGTCGAAAAAAGTGGTTTTTTAAACCTACAGTTTCAGCCTGGCGACTCGGTAATGGCCGACAAGGGCTTCAAGATACAGGACCTGCTCAGCGCAAAAGGAGTTGCTTTGAACATTCCCCCTTTCCTGCAGAGGCAGCGCCTGACTGAAGAAGAAGTTAGAGCAACAGAGGAAATTGCAAGCCTCAGAATACATGTCGAGCGGCGCATTCAACGAATTAAGGCCTTCCACATTTTTGATAGGCCTATTCCACTGTCTATTGCACCAATCATCAGTGAAATTTGGGCATTGTGTGCATTCTTAAGCAATTTCCAAAGTCCTTTAATAGCAATGTAGGGTTTGCAGTAACAACAGTCTTGCTGCAGTCATGTACGTGTCGTGTCAGTTCAGTGTAACATTGCAGGGACAACCAAGATGGCTCAGTGAAAGCCACGACTTTTACTCAAGTTGCAAGAAAAGAACACAAGGCTCTGTAGTATCAATTTTATTGACACATCAACAGTTCAAAAATCATCCTGTGCACTGCATCATAGGTCAGCAAACTCACTCATGAGTCGACTCATTCAGACTCAGATCGAGCTGTGAGTATGAGTGAGTCCAGTAGAGGAAAATTTCGGTCAATCCGAGTTCGAGTGAGCTTTCACAGCATGAGTGCGTCTGAGCGAGTTAAATTATTTTGCCGACCTATGCAGTGAATGACTTTTTTGCCAAGTACGGCAGAAGTGTCGAGAAATAAAAGCTGTCCAACTTCATTCTACATTTCTTCCACTCAGATTCATTGAATCGAATTCTTTCGACAACCAGAAATTGTGGAGCATACACAACAAAGTCGCCCCAAGTCACCCCTGCAATTGCCATCTGCCCAAGCACATGATAATAGTAACAGTGGGTGCGGTTTAGCCTATATGTGCCATTATTGTCCTTTATAAGGCATGAGCCTTGAATACATGGTTCTTTAAGGTCTTTCATTGAGTAGGGGCACTTGATTTCTACGATGCCATGAGGTTCCTGTTCCTCGGGGTCCCATACCACACGATCAGGAGAGGCACCAAGCCACGGGCATCCTGGGTCCACGACAAGGCCGCAGTGAAATGTCTGGATGTTGTGCCTGATGGTGCACAGCGTTGTTTCGTATTTCTGAACAGCCACGGCTTCACTTGAAACTCCATACCTGAAACAGCAATATTTTGCAGGCTTAATCATGCTTGCATTCTACGATACAATCAACATTTTGCAGTGCATACAAGGTGTATACATATGTTAAACACAGCATGCAAAGCTACTTCCTTTTTCAAGGTTTCTTGAATACTGTGATAGTAGACACATGAGTGTGATTTGTTGATAACATTGCACCTGTGCATTCATTAGTGCAAATCACTTATAGCCACTGGTGTTTGCTGGAAGCAGTGCTACGTATAGCAGATGTAAACAGGGCATAGGAAGTTACTTAACGTGTACACTGTGTTAGTGTACCATATCTTCTTGCTTTGTTACAAACCAACTTTTTCAATAAAATGTTCAACTCATACTTACTGTATGGCCCTTACTCGAGACAGATCTCTGTCAGTGGTGAGGTTTTGCAGGCCTTTCTCCGTCCACTTTTCACGAGAGACGGCAACACCAAAGTTAGATGCCGTTAAGCGGTCTTTGCGAGCAGCTCTCCATGTTGCACTTTGGCTCTGCTGGCGAGAGGTCTGCTCAAGCTTGCGAGCTTCGTCAACAGACATCACGAGAGCCTGCATATAAAGGTGCAGCACATGTTGGGGTTAACACAAAAAATGCCAATATAATCACACTTTACAATGCCTGGTTGCTAAAACGAACGAAAGTAGTTGTAGAAATAGGTTGATTAGTACAAGTTATGTTTATAGGACATGACAAAAGCACAAAATGGAAGAGCAGGTTCTACTTGGAAGTTATGCACAATATTCCTGTTTTTCCGTGCTTTATTTCATGCTACACGCATACTATGCATTGCCCCTACTGGTAAGAGGTTGGTTTAAGCCTGTTTTCTATGCTTTGTGCCATTCCACATGCCAACAGGTATTTACATGCATGTGCTTGCCTCGATTACAGCTTGCTGCATTGGTGGCAGGCCCACACACGACACAACAGTGGGCACAGTTTTTGAAAAAAGTGCTAGCTGCACGGGTGTCAGCTGCGTAGCTGAACCCTGCTGAATTTCTGGGCACAAATAAGTCGTGAAGTCGTGTGGCACAAGCGGTTTCTGGCTCCACAAGAGGCTGCCTACACATGTGTCGCCAAACCAGCTGTCTGCTTTTGTCGGTGCTGTAGACTTCCAGTGCCCCAGAAGTGAACTCTTAGTATGCGCAGCCATCTCGATTGCAAACTGTTTTGCAGCTTCTTGAACGTCTTCTAGGGACCTCGGCCTTTTTCTGGCTTCATAAAGACACGACTGGAGCGGGTTAGACACACCCTCTGCCCTTGCGGCTCTGCAATCAATGTCATCAACCCTGGAAGCCGGTATTTTCTGCCCCCTGGGCCGCCTCCACATTTGAGGAAGTTCCGTACATGACAGTTCTGGCGGAGGCTCCTCATACCCATTTGTGATAAGGAGCACAAGGACTTTCAACAGTCCCATTACATGGTGACATGCTCCATTTTCTCCGGCGGCGCATTCGCATACGCATTCTCGCACGTAACCATCATGTGTCAGTGCGGCGGACACGGTGTACCAGTAGCGCACCCAGGATGTCTACCAGGGGGGGTTCAATTTTTCACGAAGGGCCGGGCATGCCATTACACAGTGGTTGCGTGTGTAAAAAAAAAGTAAATAAAATGCCAAATAATAGTAACATCAATGATGATGATTATTTTTATTATTTTTTTCGGCATTTTGCAGAGACATTAGCGCAACAAGCTCTAGGACATAGGAGCAGTTACAGAGTGGGATGGGATTAGTTCGGCCTCAGGGGGGGGGGGGGGGGTTGCAACACCCGAACCCCCCCCCCCCCCCCCCCCCCGTCGGTGCGCCACTGTGCTCTACGATGCGGTAAAACGCCTTTTGTGCGACTTCTCATCGAGTCAAAATTTCACAAAAAACCCAATGCTATAGTCTTACATTTTTTGGCATTTTGGGCAAAATTTTGAGAGACCGTATTTTTATTCAGGAAGGCGAGCAATAAGTAGAGGAATGCTCTACGATGCGGGAAAACGCATTTTGTGCGACTTCTGATCGAGTCAAAATTTCACAAAAAACCCAAGACTATAGTCTTACCATTTTTGGCATTTCGGGCAAGATTTTAAGAGACCGTATTTTTATTCAGGAAGGCGCGCAATAAGGAGAGGAACGATCTACGATGCGGTAAAACGCATTTTGTGCGACTTCTGATCGAGTCAAAATTTCACATAAAAACCCAATACTATAGTCTTACCTTTTTTGGCATTTTGGGCAAGATTTTGAGACACCGTATTTTTATTCAGGAAGGCGCGTAATAAGTAGAGGAATGATCTACACTGCGGCCAAACGTATTTAGAGCGACTGCTGAACGAGTCAAAATTTCACAAAAAACCCAATATAGTCTTACCTTTTTTGGCATTTTGGGCAAGATTTTGAGAGACCGTATTTTTATTCAAAAAGGCGCGCAATAACTAAAGTAATGCTCTACGATGCGGGAAAACGCATTTTGGGCGACTTCTGATCGAGTCAAAATTTCACAAAAAACCCAAGACTATATATAGTCTTACCTTTTTTGGCATTTTGGGCAAGATTTTGAGAGACCGTATTTTTATTCAGGAAGGCGCGCAATAAGTAGAGGAATGCTCTATGATGCGGCCAAACGCATTTTGTGCGTCTTCTGATGGAGTCAAAATTTCGCAAAAAACTATAGTCTTACCTTTTTTGGCATTTTGGGCAAAATTTTGAGAGACCGTATTTTTATTCAGGAAGGCGCGCAATAAGTAGAGGAATGCTCTACGATGCCGGAAAACGCATTTTTTGCGACTGCTGATCGAGTCAAAATTTCACGAAAAACCCAAGACTATATTACCTTCTTTGGCATTTTGGGCAAGATTTTGGGAGACCGTATTTTTATTCAAAAAGGCGCGCAATAACTAAAGGAATGCTCTACGATGCGGGAAAACGCATTTTGTGCGACTTCTGGTCGAGTCAAAATTTCACAAAAAAACCCAAGACTATATAGTCTTACCTTTTTTGGCATTTTGGGCAAGATTTTGAGAGACCGTATTTTTATTCAGGAAGGCGCGCAATAAGTAGAGGAATGCTCTATGATGCGGCCAAACGCATTTTGTGCGTCTTCTGATGGAGTCAAAATTTCGCAAAAACTATAGTCTTACCTTTTTTGGCATTTTGGGCAAAATTTTGAGAGACCGTATTTTTATTCAGGAAGGCGCGCAATAAGTAGAGGAATGCTCTACGATGCCGGAAAACGCATTTTTTGCGACTGCTGATCGAGTCAAAATTTCACGAAAAACCCAAGACTATATTACCTTCTTTGGCATTTTGGGCAAGATTTTGGGAGACCGTATTTTTATTCAAAAAGGCGCGCAATAACTAAAGGAATGCTCTACGATGCGGGAAAACGCATTTTGGGCGACTTCTGGTCGAGTCAAAATTTCACAAAAACCCAAGACTATATATAGTCTTACCTTTTTTGGCATTTTGGGCAAGATTTTGAGAGACCGTATTTTTATTCAGGAAGGCGCGCAATAAGTAGAGGAATGCTCTATGATGCGGCCAAACGCATTTTGTGCGACTTCTGATGGAGTCAAAATTTCGCAAAAGACTATAGTCTTACCTTTTTTGGCATTTTGGGCAAGATTTTGAGAGACTGTATTTTTATTCAGGAAGGCGCGCAATAAGTAGAGGAATGCTCTACGATGCGGGAAAACGCAGTTTGTACGACTTCTGATCGAGTCAAAATTTCACAAAAAACCCAAGACTATAGTCTTACTTTTTTGGCATTTTGGGCAAGATTTTGAGAGACCGTATTTTTATTCAGGAAGGCGCGCAATAAGTAGAGGAATACTCTACGATGCGGGAAAACGCATTTTATGCGACTTCTGATCGACTTCTGTATTGGGTTTTTTGTGAAATTTTGACTGGTTCAGAAGTCGCTCTAAATACGTTTGGTCACATCATAGAGCATTCCTCTACTTATTGCGCGCCTTCCTGAATAAAAATACGGTCTCTCAAAATCTTGCCCAAAATGCCAAAAAAGGTAAGACTATAGTCTTGGGTTTTTTGTGAAATTTTGACTCGTTCACAAGTCGCTCTAAATACGTTTGGTCGCATCATAGAGCATTCCTCTACTTATTGCGCGCCTTCCTGAATAAAAATACGGTCTCTCAAAATCTTGCCCAAAATGCCAAAAAAAGGTAAGACTATAGTATTGGGTTTTTTGTGAAATTTTGACTCGTTCTGAAGTCGCTCTAAATACGTTTTCCCGCATCGTAGAGCATTCCTCTACCTATTGCGCGCCTTCCTGAATAAAAATACGGTCTCTCAAAATCTTGCCCAATATGCCAAAAAAGGTATGACTATAGTCTTGGGTCTTTTGTGAAATTTTGACTCGATCAGAAGTCGCACAAACTGCGTTTCCCCGCATCGTAGAGCATTCCTCTACTTATTGCGCGCCTTCCTGAATAAAAATACGGTCTCTCAAAATCTTGCCCAAAATGTCAAAAAGGTAAGACTATAGTCTTTGGTTTTTTGTGAAATTTTGGCTCGTTCAGAGTCGCTCTCAATACGTTTGGCCGCACCGTAGAGCATTCCTCTACTTAATGCGCGCCTTCCTGAATAAAATACGGTCTCTCAAAATCTTGCCCAAAATGCCAAAAAAGGTAAGACTATAGTCTTGGGTTTTTTGTGAAATTTTGACTCGTTCAGAAGTCGCTCTAAATACGTTTGGCCGCATCATAGAGCATTCCTCTACTTATTGCGCGCCTTCTGAATAAAAATACGGTCTCTCAAAATCTTGCCCAAAATGCCAAAAAAGGTAAGACTATAGTCTTGGGTTTTTTGTGAAATTTTGACTCGATCAGAAGTCGCACAAAATGCGTTTTCCCGCATCGTAGAGCATTCCTCTACTTATTGCGCGCCTTCCTGAATAAAAATACGGTCTCTCAAAATCTTGCCCAAAATGCCAAAAAAGGTAAGACTATAGTCTTGGTTTTTTTGTGAAATTTTGACTCGATCAGAAGTCGCTCTCAATACGTTTGGCCGCATCGTAGAGCATTCCTCTACTTATGCGC